>SJYT01006041.1:136043-187750 GCA_006410635.1 Cephalophus harveyi | reverse complement strand
GGGGGGCTCCAAAATCACTGCAGATGTTGACTGCAGCCATGAAATTAGAAGACGCTTACTCCTTGGAAGAAAAGTTATGACCAACCTAGATAGTATATTCAAAAGCAGAGACATTACTTTGCCGACTAAGGTCCGTCTAATCAAGGCTATGATTTTTCCAGTAATCATGTATGGATGTGAGAGTTGGACTGTGAAGAAGGCTGAACGCTGAAGAGTTGCTGCTTTTGAACTGTGGTGTTGGAGAAGACTCTTGAGAGTCCTTTGGACTGCAAGGAGATCCAACCAGTCCATTCTGAAGGAGATCAGCCCTGGGATTTCTCTGGAAGGAATGATGCTAAAGCTGAAACTCCAGTACTTTGGCCACCTCATGCAAAGAGTTGATTCATTGGAAAAGACTCTGATGCTGGGAGGGATTGGGGGCAGGAGAAGAAGGGGACGACAGAGGATGAGATGGCTGAATGGCATCACTGACTCGATGGACACAAAATGGCATCACTAACTCGATGGACGCAAGTCTGAGTGAACTCCGGAAGTTGGTGATGGACATGGATGCCTGGAGTGCTGTGATTCATGGGGTCGCAAAGAGTCATGATTGAGCGACTGAACTGAACTGAACTGATGTCTTGTTTGGAGAAGTGTCTGTTTAGTTCTTCGGCCCACTTTTTGATTGGATTGATTTTTTCTGGTATTGAGCTGCATCACTCTCACCATTTTTATTCAACATAGTTTTGGAGCTTCTAACCACAGCAGTCAGAGAAGAAAAAGAACCAGATTGGAAAAGAAGAAGTTAAACTGTCACTATTTGCAGATGACATGATACTATACATAGAAGACCCTAAAGTTGCTACTAGAAAACAAGTAGAACTCATCAATGAATTTGGTAAAGTTGCAGGTTACAAAATTAATACACAGAAATTTGTTGCATTTCTATACACTAACAATGAAAGAGCAGAAAGAGAAATTCAAGAAGCAATTCCATTTACCATTACATCAAAAAGAATAAAATATCTAGAAATAAGCCTACCTAAGGAGACAAAGGATGAGATGGTTGGATGGCATCACCAACTCAATGGACATGGGTTTGGGTAGAGTCCGGCAGTTGGTGATAGACAGGGAGGCCTGCTTTGTTGTGGTACATGGGGTCTCAAAGAGTTGGATACAACTGAGTGACTGAACTGATGATGATGAAGGAGACAAAAGACCTGTACTCCAAAAACTAGAAGATGCTGATGAAATAAATCAAAAAAGACATAAACAGATGGAAAGTTATACCATGTTCATGGATTGGAAGAATCAATATTGTCAAAATGACTATGCTACCCAAGGGAACCAACAGAGTCAATGCAAACCCCATCAAATTACCAATGCTGTTTTTTACAGAAATAGAACAAAACAGTCTCAAATTTTATATGGAGACACAAAAGACCCCAAATATTCAAAGAAATCTTGAGAAAGAATAACAGCTAGAGGAATCAGGCATCCTGACTTCAGACTATAATACAAAGCTACAGTCATCAAAACAGTATGGTACTGGCACAAAAATAGAAGTATAGATCAATGGAACAGCATTCCAAAAAAACAGAAATAAGCCTATGCACCTGTAGTTAATTAATATGTAACAAAGGAGGCAAAACTACACAATGTCAGAAAGAAAGTCTTTTCCACAAATAGTGCTAGGAAAACTGGATAGCCACATGTAAAAAAAAAAAAAAAAAAATGAAATTACATTATTCCTTAACTCCATACACAAAAATAAGTCAAAATGGATTAAAGACCTAAATGTTGGACTGGACATTTTAAATCTATTAGAGGAAAACATAGGCAGAATACTCTCTGACATCAATCACAGCAATATCTTTTTCAGTCCATCCCCCAGAATAATGGAAGTAAAAGAAAAAATAAGTGGGACCTACTTAAACTTGAAAGCTTTTGCATAACAAAGGAAACAATAAAGAAAATGAAACGACAGCCCACAGATTGGGAGAAAATATTTGCAAATGATGTGACTGATGAGGGATTAGTCTCCAAAATTTATAAACAGCTTATGACACTTAATAGCATCAAGCAAACAACCTACTCAAAAAATGGGCCAAAGACTTGAATAGACATTTCTCTAAAGAGTATATACAGTTGGCCAATAGGCACATGAAAAGATGTTCAACATTGTTAGTTATTAGAGAAATGCAAATCAAAACTACAATGAGCTATCACCTCACACTGGTCAGAATGGCTCTCATCAAAAAATTCACAAATGTCAGAGAGCGTGTGGAGAGAAGGGAACCCTCCTGCACTGTTGGTGGGAATGTAAATTGGTACACCCACTATGGAGAACAGTATGGAGGTTCTTTATAAAACTAAAAACAGCTACTATATGAGCCTGCAATCCTAATCCTGAGCATATATCTAGAGAAAAACATGGCCCAAAAAGATTCATGCACCCCAGTGTTCTTTGCAGCACTGTTTACAATAGCCAAGACATGGAAACAACCTAAATATCCCTTGAGAGAAGAACGGATAAAGAAGATGTGGTACATACATGCAGTGGAATATTACTCAGCTGTTAAAAAGAATGAAATAAGGCCACTTACAGCAACATGGATGGACCTAGAGAGTGTTGTGCTGAGTAAAGTAAATCAGACAGAAAAGAAGAACATCATATGACATCCGTTATCTCTGGAATCTAAAAAGTAATGATACAAATGATCTTACTTACCAAACAGAGACTCACAGATGAGAAATGAACTCATGGTTGCAGGAGGGGGAAGTGATAGTTAAGGACTTTGCACTCTGCTATATTTAAAATGGATAACCAACAAAAGCCTATTGTATAGCACATGGAACTCTGCTCAATGTTATGCGCCAGCCTGGATGGGAAAGGGGTTTGGGGAAGAATATACTTAATCACTCAGTCATGTCCAACTCTTTGCAACCCCATGGACTGAAGCCCGCCAGGCTTCTCTGTCCATGGGGATTTTCCAGGCCAGAATATTGGAGTAGGTTGCCATGCCTTCCTCCAGGGGATCTTCCCAACCCAGGGATCAAACCCAGGTCTCCTGCATTGAAGGCAGATTCTGTACCATGAGAGCCACCAGGAAAGCCCAAGAATACTCAGATGGGTAGCCTATCCCTTCTCCAGGAGATCTTCCTAACCCAGGAATTAAACTGGTGTCTCCTGCATTTACAGGTGGATTCTTTAGCAGCTGAGCTATGGATACATGTATACGTATGGCTACATATGGCTAAGTCCCTTCACTGTTCACCTAAAACTATCACAACATTGTTAGTCGACTATACCCAATACAAAATGTTTCTGGTGTTAAAAAAATAATAATAATAATTTTTTTTTAAGTTAAAGAAAAAAGAACTGGCAAATTTGTGCACACACATACAAAAAAAAAAATCATCATAATCCCTCTGTTGAAATTTAAGAAGCACTTTAGCTTTGTCGGATACATACTCATTGTTGCTTTGGTATGTTAATTTTCTGAATAAATGGCTAGTTCTGGGATTCTCCAGGCAAGAGTACTGGAGTAGGTTGCCATTTCCTTCTCCAGGTGATCTTCCCAACCCAGGGATTGAACCTGGGTCTCCTGCACTGCAGGCAGATTCTTTCAACTGAGCCACTAGGAAAGCCCCTCTCCATTTTATACCAGTTTTTATTAGCTTGATTTCACAGAGTGACATTTTCTAACTTTGAACTCTGTCTTTAAAAAGATAACATCTCTCTTATAGTCACTATTAAGGATCTGCAGAGTCCAAATCTAAAGGCATCTTTTAAGGCATGAGTTTATTTCATATAATTTCCAAGTGATTAATTCATTGCAGGCCTAAATAACATTTCACTGGTCACACTTTATTAGAAGAAAAGGCCTTTGAATAAAATGAAAAGGGATAGGGAAAGGAGCAATAGAAGTCAGTCCAGATAAGGAATATCATTTGCCGATATATCATTCTGTTGGTTATCTGATTTACAGGCAAAATAACTAAGGAACCAGAATGATAAATGTACAATTAGGACTACATTGAGATAGAATTTTATTTTTTTCTATTTCTGTACAAAACCAAAACAGTCAATCCCATTAAAGATCAAGTTGTCCTTATTGCCTGGAATTGTGTGGTTATGGCACTTGCCTTCTTACTGAATTTCCTTGACCAGATGGTTCTTCCTGGTAGCTTGAGGTTAGTTGATGTGCTAAATAATGACCATATCACAGTATATAAGTGAAGCCAGAGACAGAATCCACAGGCCAGTCTGTATATTATGTGGCACTTGCTACTTTCCATGTGTTTCTCTTTGAAACATGAGACATTTTATGTTTGTATCTGGGGGTCTGAATGTGCTTTGTTACAGAAGGATCATGTTCCAGCACTTTTGGGAATGGCAACAGCTCATATGATCTTGAAACAAACTCCCCGGGCCCGAAATCAGCTGAAGCGGATTGCGAAAATGAACTGGAATCCTATTGATGCTGAGGACTTTGAGAAGAGTTGGCTGCTGCTTGCTGATATTTATATTCAGTCAGCAAAATACGACATGGCCGAGGAACTGATAAAACGGTGCCTGCGGCATAACAGGGTAGGTGCCCTGCTTAGTTCAACTCTCGGCGACCCTGTGGTCTGTAGCCCTCCAGGCTCCTCTGTCCATGGGGATCTCCAGGCAAGAATACTGGAGTGGGTTGCCGTGCCCTCCTCCAGGGGATCTTCCCAACCCAGGGGTCAAACCCAGGTCTCCTGCACTGCAGGCAGATTCCTTACCATCGGAGCCACCAGGGAAGCCCAAGAATACTAGAGTGGGTAGCTTGTCCCTTCTCCAGGGGAGCTTCCCGACCCAGGAATCGAACCGGAGTCTCCTGCGTTGCAGGCAAATTTTTTACCAGCTGAGCTACCAGGGAAGCCCATGGGGGAGGAGACTGAGGAGGAAAGAGTGATTGTTAGCCTTGGCTGTATAAACATTCTATAATAGGCTTTAGAGTGCATTGGTCCATTTCTAGGGATTTCTCTGTGTTTTTGGAAAATTAAATGTTTATTTCTACCACAGTCAGGATATAAACATTAATAATAAGAAAGCTATTTGCCCTTGAAAATAAAGATGTATGCAGTTTCAAGTTTCAGCTGTGGTTTGCCCTACTTAGCAAAAGTGTTTTGGAATGTCAAGCATTTGCCTGTGATTATCCATCTCATCCCAGAACTAATGAAAATTGCAGAAGAACATTAATTGCGGACGTCTGTCCCTCCTATTAAATACTCCTGATGAATTTACTGCAGCTGCATGTAGTTTTCACATTATTAGAATACACTCTGCATAATATATTTAATGGGGGGAAGTCTTTTCAGCATTTAATTTGATTTGTTTAATAAAATGCCCTTATCATGAGGTATAAAATTTAAAATCTTGAAGTCCTTAGGATTTAAGGCTCTTTACTAACAGTGCATTTTGGTGTTTAAGAGCCCCCAAAAGGATATCTTTTTATGACCTTTTTTAAGTTAAGAATGTTCCTATTTACTGAGAAATAATTGTGCTCAACTTAGAAACTTAAGGGTATTTATCTTTATGGATTCTTATCAGTTACTTCAAAATCTTAATCACAGTAAATCTATGTTTTATTCTCTTTGAGCCAATTAGAATTCAAAATGGATCGTTTGTTTTTTAAAGAGAAGTCATGATCACCTAATACTATTAAGTTACTCTTTTGCTGCTAAGTCACTTCAGTCGTGTCCGACTCTGTGTGACCCCATAGACGGTAGCCCAACAGGCTCCCCCGTCCCTGGGATTCTCCAGGCAAGAACACTGGAGTGGGTTGCCATTTCCTTCTCCAATGCATGAAAGTGAGAAGTGAAAGTGAAGTCGCTCAGTCGTGTCCGACTCAGCGACCCCATGGACTGCAGCCCACCAGGCTCCTCCGTCCATGGGATTTTCCAGGCAAGAGTACTGGAGTGGGGTGTTCTTTTAGGGACTTGAAAAACTGAAAGTATTAAGACTTTTATCAACTTATGGTTTGTACATGTGATTTAAGTTACATTGGCCTTAAGAAAACACAATACTTATTAATAGACTTTAAAAAATCTAAAGTGCCAAATAACTGACCTCTGTAAATAAGATTTCATGGGAATTAAGGTTTCGATACAGACAGAATTTCAATTTGCCAGAACTCAGACAGCAGTACCTTGCATGGTTGAACATGATGGCTGGTTTGGAGGTTAAACATGATGGTTATTTAGGCATGTTCATATGGGAAGCATGAGATTCAGGAACTGGAGCTTAGAAACTTTAATTATATACTTTAAAAATGGAGAGCATCCAGATCTGGGGCAGGAAATGTACAAGATGCAGCTAGACCATCCTGTCATACCAGATGGCAAGGAAGCTATCAGAGATGATTGGAATCATGTCAGGGACTCCAGAGCCAACTTGAGGACACTCCCACTAGCCGAGGTTGAGACACTTCAGGCATCAATAATGACTGCATTGAATAACACACCAAATAGGTTTAAATCCATGAGTTTACAAAGATATAAAAAAGAAAAGAAAGAAAACCTAATTGGTCACTGCTGAAATATGCTAATAAACTGTTATTTCTAAAGCTGACGAGTAAAGGGAAAGAGAAGTATCTCTCCTGTCTTTTCTGTGTGAATAATACTGCTGTGAAATGAAATGACGGAAAAGGAGATGTTTCTCATTATAGATGTTGTCCAGCTAATGAAGAAATGAGGAAAGAATGATAGAATGTCACTATTTTCCAACCATTATGAATTAATGAATGGGTATAACATCACAAGACATCATGTGCCTCCTGAATGAAGAACACACTGACAGTCAGACTGGGGGTGAGACAAGTGCAACACTCGCTCTGGGCCCAGACTTTAAAGGGACACTTAATGTAGTTATCATAAGTGATCCTGCTCTAACAACGTGTCAGAGACTGGGTGGCTTATAAACAACAGAAGTTTATTCTCACAGTTTTGTTAATAGATGCTGGAGTCTACGATCAAGGTGCCAGCATGATTGGGTTCTGGTGATGGCCCACTTCCCTGTTGCCGACTGCTGAGTTCTCATTGTGTCTTCACAGGGCAGAAAAGAGAGTAGGAGAGCTCTCTGGGCTCCCTTTCATAAGGGCACTAATTCCATTCAGGAGGGCTCCACCCAAATGACCCTCCCCAAAGCCTCATTTCCTAATACCATCACATTGGATGTTAGGATTTCAGCATATAAATTTAGGAGGACATAAACACTCAAGTACATCACAGTAATCAAGATGAATGATATTTAATGCAATTTTTTTTAATTAAAAAAACTATCAAAATGTGAAACAGGATCTTATAGTTTTGTGCTGAGCTTTATTGAAGCCTTAAGCAAAAGGGTAAATGTGTATGTACCCTGATCCCATGTTTATATTTTTTAATGGTTAATGGTTTTCATGAAAATATTAGTGGTGTATCTTCTTGAATTAAAAGAAAGTAAAATTACAGTAAATAGAAAAATAACATATAACATAAAAATAACAAACAACATATAAGTTTTAATATACCTACTTTTATGTTTTTCAAATTTTTTTAAATTAACATGCTGGGGAAAAAATAGCAATTATAAGATACCTAAAAACATATATACAGCATTGTGCATTTTTGCTTTTTCCTGAGGAGCAGTGTGGCTTGGCAGAGCAGTGATCTATGAAGTAAGTAGCTTCATCTCTTTCTCTCAAATCAAAATCAGATCCAAACCTCTAGATCTAATACAATTTCCAGGAAATATCAATGACATAGGAATGTATTATATAACTACCACAGGATGCACTCCACTAAATCTGGGCTGTGAGAAACTCTAGGATAAACATTCATATTTTTCCTACATTTAATTGCAAGGGGAGAGAGAGAGAGACAGAGAGGAAACCTCTAGATCAAAAGGAAGCTTAGGGACATTTCAAATCAGTCACAGTGTGTGGGCCTTATTTAGATCCTCATCCTGACAAGCAAACAAAAAATTATGTTAAGGCTATTTGAAATTTGAATAGTGACTATATATTTGGTAATGTCAAGGAGTTGTTAGTATTTTAGGTATGATAATTTGTGGTTATGATTAAAGAAAGTCCTTATTTTAAAGAGATATACTAAAATATGAATACAATGATATAGTATCTGAGGATTTTTTATGACAATAGAGGGACAAATATGGGGTAGAAATGAGACGGTATTAGGCATTAATTGCTGAAGAAACGGATTCATGGGGTCCACTATACTGTCTGTTAAAATTATTTGTAGTAAAAAGTGTTAAGTATATGTATAAAACATGTCCTTCCCTCTCACCCAAAAATCCTGATTCTGTAGGTTTGGGATAGGGGCTTGGCATCAGAATCTTTTGATGTGATTGCATAGCCAAGATTGAAAACCACTGTTTTATGGGCCATTTAAATAAGTTAATATGATTGACCTCTATAGTCATAAGCACTCCATAAAATCTTAGTGGTATCAAGCTTAATCTATTGATACATCTTGTATTTATTTTTAGTCATGCTGCAAAGCTTATGAATATATGGGCTACATTATGGAAAAAGAGCAAGCATATATGGACGCTGCCTTAAACTATGAGATGGCATGGAAACATGGCAACCAGACAAACCCAGCAGTAGGTGAGTTTAACATTTGAACAGTAGGTTTTCACCAGAAACATGGGTTTTATGTGTAAACCTTCATTTAAATGAATTTTATTTTCTTGTTAAGGACAAAATATATATTAACAGCCAACATCCCTTGTCATTCCTGAGAAATAAATTTTACATTCCTAATAGATTATTAGCTACTAATTTATTAGGTATAGCTTGCTGAGATTCAAACTCGACCTCAGTTGCCTTAGAGGACATCTAGTCTAATTCTGCCCCTTTTTCTCCCTTCACCTTCTAATTGAAAAATGTAATACTGTGGGGGAAAGTGTTCATTGTGAAAGAAGTGAGAAAAACATTGCGTTAAATCAAGTTCTGCTGGTTGCTTTACTGCATAACTTCTCAAAGACTCTAAGCCCTAATATGCATTGTGGTGGATATCACGTAGAGAACACGTTTCCCACGATGAGTTGACTATGGAACTTTTTTTTTGCCCTGAGCATCTGGAAGCATCATCCTGTCCCAGTGGTAGACTATTGGTTTGAGGAAGGCTAGTCGCCAAGGTCCCTAACGGATGGGCGGCACCCGGAATATTCTTAGTGACCACTGACAGCCACGTTGTGAGGGAGCTCACCCCCAGGCTTCTCTTTGTGTTGAGCTGAAATCAGCTTCATTGACACTGCCCTGTCTGCTCTCTGGAGCAACCCGCAGCGTTCTTCCCCACTTATACATAATGGCCCTCGAACTGCAAACTCCGTCAGGTCTCTCCTCAGTGTCTCTCCAGACTGTTCTCAGGCTCTTCTTCATTCTTCCCAAGACTTGCTTTCAAGTTTTTCACCCTCCTTGCTGTCTCCTGGAAACTCTCAAACAGTATTTCCCAAACTTGCTTTGGAGTACTGGGTGAAATACTGATAGTTACTTCTTTAAAAAAGAGGGTTGACTGTAAAGAGATTAGATTTCATGGCCAAATAAGTTTGGAAAAGGCCATATTTGTCCATGTCCCTCCTGATCTGTTTCACTAGAAATGAAAAAATTGTTAACATGGGGTCTCAAAGAGTCGGACACGACTGAGCGACTGAACTGAACTGAAGAACGAATTGTATGTATAATGAAGCTTTTATTTTAATGAGGCATTGAGTAGTTGAAATTCAACTCAAGATGACATCTGTCTTTTTAACATCGGTGTCAGGGTAATGACTCAGATTTAATCTACAGTCAGATAGGTCATCTTTAAACTTGCTGCTGTCAGTTCAGGACTTCCCCTACTTTTTCTCAGGTCTGTTACTTCACTAGACTTGTTCAGAGCATAGAAACTAATTTGTAGATAGTATTTTTCCTTCTCGGGTTTTGTTCTTGTTACAAATAAAGTTAGCTTGTAATATGAAAATTCCTTAAAATCTTTAAAATATATGTAATTCTGATGCTTTATTCCCCAGAAGGAATGCAGTTAGAAGTTTAGTTGTTTAAATATTATGTTCCTTCAAAGACCAGCAAATAGATTCCAGGTCACTCTTTCTTTCATTGTGTTCTCTTTGAACTTTATAGGTGATTTTATCAGCTCCTCTGACCTCTCTTTAAAGACATTTCTCTGCAAAGACATTTCTCTGAGGCTCTCAGTTAATTCTTACAGTTTCTTTTTTTCAGATTATCATTGCATCCAATACCTCAGCCTTTCTGGCCAAGTTCATGGTGCATTTTTTTTATTTGTCAGGAAATCCTCAGCCATAGTTGTGTTCTTTTCATAGAATTCAAGCTTGAGCACTGTCACTGTGAAAGACACCAGCAACTGGGATCCACTGCGAGGAGAACACAGTCGTGTTTCTCTTTTCAAGTCGTTCCCAGGTTATGTGACAGTCACTGGGCTGTTGACACTGTTTGAGTTTTTGTTTTCTTGCTTTCACGAGCTCAGGCTCTCTCGCCCTTTTTTTTTTTTTTTTTTTTCCTGATTACACAAAGAGTTGAATTCTTAGAAGCCTGACAGGTGTAATGAAACTGCGGTACACATGTTCTTTGCCATGCGTAGCTCTTCATTTCCTCTCTAAAGTTTTTTTTGAAGGAAATGATCTATCAAGTTTGTTTCAATATGACAACTTTGTACCTCTAATTTAGTGTTTACACAGTTAAAAAAAACATTAGTATTTGTGTGGTACTCTGAAAAATTTTTAAAGCATTTCACAAGTGTTTCATTTGATCTTTAAATTTACATTAAGAGATAGCAGGGTTATCTTCCCCATTTTCAGATGCAGAAAACTTGAAATTGACAGCTAACAGTGACTTGCCTAAGGTCTCAAAGCTAGTCAGGAAGCCGGAAATCAAAAGTTATGTCCAGGATTTTTTGGCTCTAGTTTCCATATTTGGCATGACATCTTTAAGTTGTTTTTGTTTTTAAATGTCACAAACTATTTATTATTCTGTTTCATAATTCCTTTCTAATGATATCAGTTTACCTCTCTGATACTGTTTTCATCTTGGACATTTCTAATTGTGTGTGTGTTTGTGTGTGTGAATTGAATACTATGAATTTTAGATAATTTCTATTCCTTACTTCTTACTACCATGATTGCATTAAGCCAATAATTCTTTTAAAACATTGTTTTGAAATTCTAAAAATTTTCTTCAAGGGTCCTTTGATTAAAGTCCAAGAGCAGCATTCAAATTTCCTTTCCATATTTTTAAGTGGTAAAGCAAAATATATTATTAGTTACATATTATTTTACATTGTGTTATATCTTATTTATTGAATCTACTTTTTCATCTCCTTAGTTTGCTTACTACTAAAGGAACTAAGGAGATGAAATTAGCATTCTTATAATAGAACAACAGTTATTTAAGAATGTATTAAAACTTTCTTCAAAAATGTCAGTGTTTGGACTTCCCTGGTGGTCCAACTGTTTAAGAATCTGCCTGCCAATGCCGGGGACATAGGTTCAATCCCTGGTCTGGGAATATTCCACATGCTCTGGGGCCATGCGCCACAACCTCTGAGCCCGTGCACCTAGGGCCTGTACTCCAAACAAGAGAAAGCACCGCAGGGAGAAGCCCACACACCACAGCGAAAGAGCAGCTCCTGCTCATCACACCTAGAGAAAGCCACTCATCGCCGTTACTAGAGAAAGCACGTGCACAGTGAGACCCAGTACAGCCAAAACTAACTAAAAATTATAAATAATCCTCGCAGGGTGCCGTTTCGCCATCGCATGTGGCTGACGTGGCCGTCGAATGACTAACGTCTGCCTTCCGAGTCACCCCGCTGCCGCGCTGCCCTCTGCCCCCTGCACCCCGGCTCCATTTGGCGGCTGTGTCTCCCTCTACCGCTGGCCTCCCCCGTGCAGTCCTCTTTGCCGAACAGAATTCTTTCCTCCCACCCACTTGGCCTACATTATGCCTCTTCCTTCAGGTTTCACACATTGCCTGACACCCACCCCAGACTTCTTATTACAGTGCTCTTGGCCTGTGCCTTTATTTCACAGCGTTTATCTCAGTTTTGAAATCATTCACGTACTTCCATAATTACTTAAATAACGTACGTTCTTTCCTAACAGAATGTAAACCTCAGGAACCAGTTTGCCCGATGTGTTAAGTACATCAGTACTGTGTAAAGGAATAGCTGTGTTATCAGCTATTACTGCTCTGTGATCAGTTTTTACTTTAATCTGAAACAAATGGGACTTTTCTGTAAGTTGCAAAACCCTATCTGTGGGATAGCCGGCCATCTTCTAGCCCAGTGGTGGTCCCTTGTTCCAACTCCATTTTCTTTGGTACCTGGTCTCCTTTTGTACCACTCCACCTTCTGTTATCTTCTCATTTCTATCATGGTACAGTCATCACCCTCCACTAAGAGCTCTCTAATATTAGCATAAACAGACAGAGGAGGAAGCCAAGAAAGGTAATACTAATGGTGTGCTCTATAAATAAATAATACTATATCATTGCTGGGGGTTTTGTCTTTACAGGATACAAACTGGCATTTAATTACTTAAAAGCAAAAAGATACGTGGATGCAATTGACATATGTCACCAGGTAACACTTAAATTTATATTTCTTAAAATTTTTCAGATGTGCTATTTCCTACTTTTGTTTAATATCAAGTTGTACATGAATAGAGATAGAGGATGTACTGTTTTGGTTCAATGCCTTGTCGGACACATCTGGAAGAAATTACCGGTTTTCAAAGTTTAGAAAATAAAGTTTACTTAAATCAAAAACATGTTTTTAACTAGGACTCAAATAAGGTTTGCCAATTTAAAGAAGGAGGCTAAACAAGAAGCATGTTAAACAAATTTAATCCTTAAGTCAGAAAATATCTGAAGATTATTATAGATTCTCCAGGTCATTGTTCTGAATAGAAGTTCTTATGTTTGTGTCCAAGTCTGGTTATTAGAGGATTCAGATTTATAAATTAAAGAGGTATTTTTGTCATTTAAAAGTCATTCAGTTACACTTCTGTAATAGATTTCTGGACTTCCCTGATGGCTCAGACAGTAAAGACTCTGCCTGCAATGCAGGAGACTGGAGTTCGATCCCTGAGTTGGGAAGATCCCCTGGAGAAGGGAATGATTACTCACTCCAATTTTATTGCTTGGCAAATTCTATGGACAGAGGAACCTGGCAGGCTATAGTCCATGGGGTTGCAAAGCAGCAGACATGATTGAGCGACTGATTTCTGACTAAATGATCCCTTGCTAAATGACAAATTTTTGAGTTGCAGTTTTAGAACTTGCAATTTCTTTATATATACATTGTCCCATTGATATTCATACAAAGCATTGTACTAAATATTGTTGGGAGCTCCAAGAAAAGCACCTTAGCAGAGAATTATGTAGTGTTCCTTATCCCAGATAACTGTGTCAGCATCATTATAGTGAATACTTGACTCCAGTGATTGCTATTGATTGCTGAGTCTCTATGTAAGGCAACATTTCTCATTAAGGTTAAGGTTATATATTAGAGTAATTTGTGGAGTTTTGATTTTTCTTTCTTTATGACTATCACCCTACTCTTCAACTCAGTAGACCTGGAAATTCGTATGTTTCAAAATCATTCCAGGTAAATCTGATGTGTACTCCTGGGTAGAAATATCTCTAAAGATTTGTTAAATAAGCAGACATGATTGAGCGACTGATTTCTGACTAAATGATCCCTTGCTAAATGACAAATTTTTGAGTTGCAGTTTTAGAATTTGCAGTTTCTTTATATATACATTGTCCCATTGATACTCATACAAGGCATTGTACTAAATATTGTGGGGAGCTCCAAGAAAAGCACCTTAGCAGAGAATTATGTAGTGTACCTTATCCCAGATAACTGTGTCAGCATCATTATAGTGAATACTTGACTCCAGTGATTGCTACTGATTGCTGAGTCTCTATGTAAGGCAACATTTCACATTAAGGTTAAGGTTATATATTAATTTGTGGAGTTTTGATTTTTCTTTCTTTATGACTATCACCCTACTCTTCAACTCAGTAGACCTGGAAATTTGTATGTTTCAAAATCATTCCAGGTAAATCTGATGCGTACTCCTGGGTAAAAATATCTCTAAAGATTTGTTAACTATCATGCATAAATAGCTAAATTTTAAAAAGTATCTTAAATCATTGATCATAATTGTTTTGTATAACTGATCTATTTAAGGAAACATTAAGGTTAAGGTTATATATTAATTTGTGGAGTTTTGATTTTTCTTTCTTTATGACTATCACCCTACTCTTCAACTCAGTAGACCTGGAAATTTGTATGTTTCAAAATCATTCCAGGTAAATCTGATGCGTACTCCTGGGTAAAAATATCTCTAAAGATTTGTTAACTATCATGCATAAATAGCTAAATTTTAAAAAGTATCTTAAATCATTGATCATAATTGTTTTGTATAACTGATCTATTTAAGGAAATAATTGTATTTGTTGTATTTTCCACAGGTAGTGCTACATTTTTACCATTTTCACCTAATTACTGTTAATAGAAATGTCATCATGTCACATCTCACATGTCATCTTTAAAAAGTGTTGTTGTATTTGCAATATTATTATAAAGTAATCTCAACTGTAATGCCATTGCTAGTAAGTTTTGTGGCTCCCCAGTTCTTGATAATGAATTATAAGTTAAGTTTTTGTTTTATTTTGTGTTTGCAGGTTCTTGAAGCACATCCAACTTACCCCAAAATCAGAAAGGATATACTTGATAAGGCTCGCACATCTTTAAGACCTTGAAAATTATTTTAACTTTTCAGAGCAAGAAATGGAAAGAATCTGAGTTCTTCCAGTACAAAATAGGTTTAAGCTAATACTTTGTATTAGAAAGCATACTTTCTCCAGCAGAGGCTGCTGTTGCATATAAAGAGAAACACTGTGTTAAAGTTTCTTCTTTCTCTTTCTTCTTTCTCTTTCTTCCGATGGAGAAAGTGAATGAGAACTGGTTTATTTAATTCTCTCTCTTGATTAGGTGCAGATTTGGTGTTTCTGTGGTAAAGATTATAACCAGTTTCTATAAAGAATATTTTGTTAAAATCTAGATAGGTAAGAAGTACCCTATATCTTTTCTAAGGGATATTGTTTCTTTCAGGAAATATGTTTAAAATACTATTGGTCTCTGTTAAACATTTTTGTGATATTCTCTGTTATTTCAAAGGTTTGAGTAAGTTTCCATGTAAATATTTATAAAAAAAAGAAAACAAATTTTTAATAAACATTTTGTGAAATTTATCAACTCAAAAAACATGGTGAGTTTTGCAAATTCAGGGTAAACTACCCATGTTAACGTATAGTATTACAGAAACTGACTTTCTTAGAAGAATCTTTTGGAAAAGTATAAAGAGTGTTCGTGAGTTTCTCTTCTTTGTTGGATTGATTCTTACTGCTTTTAATGCCAGTGAGGTTCTTTTAAGAAATAACCAGTACCTGAAATTAAATAGGTAGACCTTTATAACAATATTTAACCTTAGCCCAAAGACAAGGTCTTTTGGTGTAACTTTAGACACTGTGGCACCTAGTAGAGAATATTTTCAGTCAGCAGGAACTCACGAAGCACACCATGTAAAAAGCAACCACATACTCCACTATCCCTGGCATTCCTGCCCCCAACCTGGGAGAGTCACTTACTCTTTACACTGAATTGAACTTAACCTTCCCAGCTGGCACTAGTGGTAAAGAACCTGCCTGTCAATGCAGGAGACTCAAGAGATGCGGGTTTGATCTCCGGGTTGGGAAGATACCCTGGACAAGGGAATGGCAACCCACTCTAGTATTCTAGTCTAGAGAAGCTTAAGGACAAAGGAGCCTGGTGGACTACAGTCCAGTAGGGTCACGCAACAGAGCCTCTGAGCACAGCAGCACAGCATAAATCTTACCTTCATAAACTCAATTCTTAGCATCATTTTTAGTGTATCTACATCTTTTTTCAGTTGGTTTTAAAAATACAATAAACACAGTCTTCCATTTTAACTGCATTTTCAATAAACAGTTTTTAAAAGTCACTTCCTTTTCCTAAAGTACTTCATGTTTATTTCTTTTGAGTTACATTCTTATTTCAAATCACTTCTCCAATTTTCCAAAGTCCTTTTAATCCCAATTATGTATTATAAGATTTCTAATCATTTTTAGTTATGGTGTTTCATGGAAGTGTTTCATAATTAGAGCATTTATGAAATATTTCATGTCTGTTAAAACACTTCCAGCTCTTATTACATTTTGTCCTCACAGTCTTATGATACAGGTATCATCATCTCTCTTTTACAAATCTGGCACTGTGACACATTATCTTTCTCTGTAATTTAGGGGGGAAAAAACTTTCGACCTGAATGGACATTGTTAAGGACATAATACAACAGAATACCCTTAGCAGTTCCAATGAGCCTGCATTGTAGAATGCTAGAAACATGGAAATTGGATGGAGAAAGTAGAACATCTGTTCTCCCAGCAAGACATTTCCAAATCTGTTTTCCTATCTATAAAATGAGAGTTTGTTTTTGTTTCTTAAGCAGCCACTTATTCTGCCATTTGTTAGATACTATCCTAGGAACTTTCTTCAAAGTATGTCTTTTATTTCTCAATAAACTCTCTGGAGAAATAATATTTTTCAGATAATGAGATGAAGCTCAATCTAAAATTTGCCCAAGCTCACAGAAAATTGTCAGAACCTGGATTTTGCACCAGCCTTTCCTAAACTGAGATGCTTTCCGTAACTAAGAGAGACTGTGTCTGTAAGAAACATTCTCTTATCTGCATCTGCTAGCAGATGAAACTGAGTGTTCTATCACAGAGATGGCTAGGTAATGAGGATCAAGACCTGAGTGGAATGAACGTTCTTACAGATGTGGAAACTACTAAAGAGAAGCCTGAGTGAGGAGCAGCGTAGTGCAGTGGCGAGGAGTGTGGACCTGAAGTCGGACCGCCCTGGGTTTAGAGCTTTACTCTGCTCCTTACTAGATGGTTCACCTTTCTCAAGTTACACAGGCTCTCGGAGCCTCGGTTTTCTCATCCATAAAAAAGCATATCAGGATAATAACCTTCCTCAGGTTGATGTTAAGAATTAAATGAGAGAACTTACATAAAACCTATAAGCAGCTCTATTATTATAAACTGAACAGGGTCAAGTAGTAGTTGCAACTGAGAAGAACCTTCACAGGAGAAAAGAGACAACAAGGACAGAGGTGGGACCGACAGGACCGGGCAGGCCCTCAGGAGCACAGGCACACAGGAGTCAGGAATTCTCGTGCGTGGTCTCCCCTTCCTTTCTTGCCTCTTTCTCTCTCATTCTTCCAACCCCAACTGGAAATTATGTTGCACTCTACATGGATAAATCTCACTTCATCTAATTTTTGAACAGTTAGCCTTCCTTCCTCTACTGGAATTCTCCCCCTGCTCTCCTCTCCTTAATCCCCAGCTCACTGTCTCCAAGCCTCCCTCTCTAGGCTTACTCTTCCTTTCACTCAGTTGTCAGTTTATTAATCACCTGCTCAGAGGCCCTGTCCGTGTCCACTGACACTCTATAAAGTAGCCATCATGTCAGTCTGTACTCTGTCACCGTATTTAAACCCTCTATTTAGCACTTGCTAATCTCTGATATTTTTCTTGTGCACATGCCCAAGATCACACATCCAGGAAAGCTGGAACTTGAACTGAATTGCTACTTGAAGAAATCAGTTCCCATAGCATGTTCAATGAGAATTTAGGGTCCATACGTAAGATGGAGAAGGAGGGACACAACATGAACGAAAGAATTTTCTGTGAATCTGGGGTTTGAATGCCACCACCCTCATAATAAGGAAGCAGTTGTAAGTTCAATGTCCTTTGACCTCAGGTCAACTAGTATGAAGAACTGGATCCCAAAAGGAAATAGCTTTCTTTTCCAGAAGTCAAGAACCTATAACAATTCTGGAAAGAAGGATTTTATGCATGGACAGCTGAGGAAGCTAGGTTAACCTTTGCACTAGGTAGATAATAGAATGGAGAAGGCAATGGCACTCCACTCCAGTACTCCTGCCTGGAAAATCCCATGGACAGAGGAGCCTGGTGGGCTGCAGTCCATGGGGTCGCTAAGAGTTGGGCACAACTGAGCGACTTCACTTTCACTTTTCACTTTCATGCATTGGAGAAGGCAATGGCACCCCACTCCAGTACTCTTGCCTGGAAAATCCCATGGACAGAGGAGCCTGGTGGGCTGCAGTCCATGGGGTCGCTAAGAGTCGGGCACAACTGAGCGACTTCACTTTCACTTTTCACTTTAATGCATTGGAGAAGGAAATGGCAACCCACTTCAGTGTTCTTGCCTGGAGAATCCCAGACACAGTGGGCCCCCGTCTATGGGGTCGCACAGAGTCGGACACAACTGAAGCGACTTAGCAGCAGCTTAGCAGCAGATAATAGAATCACTATGGAAACCAAAAGACCAGTTAAAACTGAGAGGAAACCTCCTAGTTTGGGTCTGGTGATAAGTGAACAGCCTTTTAACAGGATCATGTAGCCTGTGCTAGTGCTGATAAAGTAGAAAATGCTATGAGTTTTTTGTTTGTTTTTAGTGAAAGATTGGCAACAATGCAAGAAGAACAGCACATTCATCCTCTGTTGGTAGAAGGGTCATGGACCCTTTCTGAAGGGCAATTTGGCACTATGAATTAAGGTTTCATCCTTTTGACCAAGAAATCTCACTTAGAGAAATACATCATAAGAGACAGAAATTTTCTCAAGGTTTTTTGGTTTAAAAACTGATAAAAGCAAAAAGTTTAGGTTTTATGATTATTGTCAAAACATTCAACATAATTGAAGTGGTTGAATATATCAGTTTACCTGATAATGTGGTCATCAAAAGCCGATTTCAAAGACTTTCTTTTTTTTTTTTTTTTTAACTATTCACGTTTTAAAACTTTTTTCAAAGATTTTTAACTGCTGGGTGTCTTACAAATAATAAGTGAAAATTCAGGAAACATAACTTCATATAAAATTAAGTTGCTTAATAATAATAAGTAGATGTATAGAGAAGTGAAAGTCACTCAGTCATGTCCAACTCTTGGCAACTCCATGGACTGGATTCTCCAGTACTCTGCAGAATACCAGAGTGGGTGGCCGTTCCCTTCTCTAGGGGATCTTCCTGACCCAGGAATCAAACCAGGGTCTCCTGCATTGCAGGCAGATTCTTTACCAGCTGAGCTACCAGGGAAGTCCAAATAGATGTATACATAGATATATAGATCGGAGAAGGCAATGGCACCCCACTCCAGTACTCTTGTCTGGAAAATCCCATGGACAGAGGAGCCTGGTAGGCTGCAGTCCATGGGGTCTCGAGTCGGACACGACTGAGCGACTTCACTTTCACTTTTCACTTTCATGCGTTGGAGAAGGAAATGGCAACCCACTCCAGTGTTCTTGCCTGGAGAATCCCAGGGACGGTGGAGCCTGGTGGGCTGCCGTCTATGGGGTCGCACAGAGTCGGATACGACTGAAGCGACTTAGCAGCAGCATAGATATACATAGACAACACACAACTAATGAAATTAATGCATTTTTTAATGGTAGTTATATCTGTGTGATGAAATAGTGATGGGAAATGTGCCATTTTTGAAGTTAACTGCAATGAACACGTGAAAGTGAAAAGTCGCTCAGTCGTGTCCAACTCTTTGCGACCCCATGGACTGTAGCCCACCAGGCTCCTCCATCCATGGGAGTCTCCAGGCAAGAGTACTGGAGTGGGGTGCCATTTCCTTCTCCAGGGGATCTTCCCAACCCAGGGATCAAACCCAGGTCTCCCGCATTGCAGGCAGACGCTTTAACCTCTGAGCCACCAGGGAAGCAATGAACACATACCCCCCTGCCAAAAAGGATTTTTTTTCCCCTTTTAAAAATAGGATAGCTTTCTCAAAAATGAATAGAAAAAAAAAAAAACAAAAGCTGACACTGACATTCTTTCAACTCTTAACACCCACACTTTACTACTAATGGTTTGAACAAAACCTAATCTGGTTTATTTCAGTTGTCAAAGAAGATTCAAGAAGTAGAAGTTAGAAAAATACTCTGCCAGAAAATGGAAATAGGAGAGTGCTGATAGCAGCATGGATAACAGAGGAGGCCAGGAGTTACTAAGGGAGATGTGAGTACCCCATCAAAATGAGTGAAGAGCACACTCCGGCAACCACAGAGGAAAAGAAATGAGAGGGCTTCCCTGGTGGCTCAGTGGTAAAGAATCTGCCTGTCAATGCAGGAGACACAGGTTCAATTCCTGATCCAGGAAGATTCCACATGCCTTGGAGCAACAAAGCCTGTGCCCTACAACTACTGAGTCTGTGCTCTAGAGCCCAGGAGCTGCAACTACTGAGACCAGGTGCCACAGTTACTGAAGCCTGTGTGCCTAGACCCTGTGCTCTGCAACGAGAGAGCCCACTGCAATGAGAAGCCTGCACACCGCGACTAGAGAGTAGTCCCCACTTGCCACAACTAGAGAAAAGTCCATGCAGCAACGAAGACCCAGCACAGCCAAAACTAAATAGTAAAAAAGAAAAGACAGCAAACCCCGCTTTCTGCACTTCCCATGATTCTAGTAACAGTGTTAATGATGATCCTGCTGCTGCTGCTGCTGCTAAGTCGCTTCAGTCGTATCCGACTCTGTGCGACCCCATAGACGGCAGCCCAACAGGCTCCCCCGTCCCTGGGATTCTCCAGGCAAGAACACTGGAGTGGGTTGCCATTTCCCTCTCCATTGTGAATGATGATCCTACCAAACATAATTAGTATGAAGCAGAGGAAATAAGCGAAATCACACGGCCACAATGGTTGTGTGGTGTGAGACCAGGGCAGGGTGACCCAACTGACCGGGGAGCAGAGCAGAAGCTAACACTCTGGGTCACACACCTCCAACCGCACCCCTTGCAGGAAGAGGACTCCTTCCTAATTTGAACAAAGTATGAGTGGAAGGGGAGGAACTAGAGACAGGAGAGAAAAGTGTTTGGCTGTACAACAGGGTAAGGGAGCAATAGAGTGATGGCTACAGAAGTTTATGAAAAGATTTTTATTTTCTGTTTTTTAAGACAGGAGCTATTATACTAGAGTATCTTGGAATATTTATGGAAGAGAGTAGATACTGAAAGTATAAGAGAAGGGAAGGAAGCCTGAGTAGGAAAAGGGGCCCAGGGGGTGGTTTAGAAGAATTAGAGTTTAGAGGGATGTGTGATTTTTATAAAGGGAGTAAGGGAACAAAATCACTGTAGAAAGAGTTATTATATATAAAGGTGGTCCAGGAGCCCTTACGCTAATTGGCTCCATCGGTTTTATAATAATTAAAATGGACTCTGACCTAGAGGCAGTACCATTCCTTCCTATGCATGGAATTTGGGGGCCTCTGTTTCCCTAGGGCTCTGAAGTATTTTTCACTTACTTCCAGGTTCCTGTTTGTGGTTGCTGGGAGTTTGCCTGCCAAAAGATTAGAGGGGGGGTTACTGTAACATCGTAAATCATAGTTATGAGCAAAAAAAGTGTTACCCACCTTTTAATACTCTTAAGAACCAGATGTTTTCCAGAGAAATGCTTAACTCTACAATCTGCCTTGCAGTGCACATAAATGAATCTGGCATGCTGCCCATAAAAGCAATTTGATCCCATAAATGAGGAAAGCTGAGTAATGAGCAGGTTCTAAATGTCTTCCTTCCGAGTGGTATAACCTTAGACTCTACGGCAATCTTTAAACCAGGCTGTTTTCAAATAGTGTGTATGTTATTTTTATCTTCAAACAAAATTCTTTTGGCAATGTAAAAGAAACTCTGTTTTTAAAGCAACAAGTATATTTTGAGAAAGTAATTACTATTTGCTCCAAAGCCAGGCTAGTTTTATTTTTTATTGGTAAATGACGTAAGAAGCTTCCCCCTCCCCCCCAAGAAAAGACGAAACACTGAGAGCAGGGCTGTGAAGTATGCAGTAGTATCCTCACTTAGAGTGGGTAATAGGTCCTGTTTCACAGATAGAGACTAAACTTTTTTGAAAAATACGCTAAGCTTAACACTGGAGGAAAAAAATGTGCTAAAATGCTAAGCAGTTACATAAATGTTCTTTTTAAGCAGTTTAAGTTAAATACTTGAAATTATGTCAATGAATGAAAACTCTGACATATACTTCCTTGAAAAACTGTTGGCAAATTTTTCACATTAAGTCACACACTGCAAAGGATAGTTGGAGGGGGATACAGGGAATGGGAAAAGTCCAGAATACTGAGAGCACCCAAGAGCAAAATTAAAGTGATGGAACACTGACCACATAGATGCTAGGGGAAGAAATGGGACCAATGAGATGTGTCTAGATCCTGATGTCACTTCTCTGTGCTAAACAAGTGACTCTACTGTCGCTTAAGTGTAATATCTTTTTGCATTAAGTTACTGCTATTGCCATAGATTTCTTAAAATGTAAATATTCATTATTTTAGTTCCAATAAAAATCATGTTTTTTCCACAGAAAGACAGAAAATTTGATTTGTTTTTAGACTTTTCATTTGGAAATCATTTCAAACTTAAAGAAGTTCCATGAATAAGAAAAGTACAAAAAGCAGCCACATGCCATTTATCCAGATACTAAAATATTGTTAATATTTTACCTCATTTGCTTCATTTGTGTCGTCTCTGTGTCTATACAAATTTTATACATATGTTTGCACATGCACATATACACATCTATGCATAAATTTTTTTTCTGAACATTTTGAGAGTAAGTTGCATACATCATACATGCCTCTATACTCCTAGGTACATCACTGTGTATTTCCTGAGTATAGGGATATTCTCCAATATAATCACACACAGTACAGTTATGAACATCAGTTAGTTCAAGATAAATAAAAAATTTTAATCTGCCACTCTTTACTGCCAGCTGATCCAGTAATAATCCCTTACAGCCTTTTCTCTCCAGTTGAGTTACATTCTGGGATTGGATATTACATGTCATATCTTTAGTCTTATTTAATCTAAAGCATTTCCACAGCCACCTTCTGCCTTTTATAAAAGAGCCATTTTTGAAAATACAGTTCTCTGACCGCCCCCCCCTTTTAAATATGAGTGTTCCTGTGTTTTGTGTGTGTCTGATATTTCCCTGAGATGACTGAATCTGAATTGAGCATTTCTGGCCATAATATTGTATAAGTGAAGTGATGTCCTCAAGGTGTCACATCTGGAAACATACATGTCCATCTGCTCTCACTGGTGACATTAATTTTGATTCCACAAGTCACATTTTTCTACTATATAGTTTTTTTTTTCCCTTGCAACTAATAACTAATTTTTGAGGAGACATTTTCAGATCATACAAATATTATGCTCCTTCAAAAATTTCCTCTAGATTAGTATGATTCCTGCTTGATCTGATATTCACCATGATGATTACAAATGAAGATATTCTAATATCACTACTTTCTCTACATAGTCCAATCACCCCTTAGCATTTACTATAAGCAATAGCCCATTCCTTATTTTTTACATATTTAATTTGTCTATTATTTACTATCATATGTGTTCTTGAGTTCCCATTTTTTCAATGGTTCATAATTCATTAATGCCTTTAATTATTTTGGTGCTCAAATGGTTTCAGATTTGGCCAAGAGAAGCCACATCATTTGCCTTTTTTTTTTTTTTAAAGAACTTTCCTACTTTCTAACAACAAAATATCCCAGCTTCAACTTCTAATTACCCTGTCCCAGCCTGCAATCAGCCATTTCTCTAAGAAGCCCTGGTTCCCTTGAGTGGGGCAATGTATTAGAAATCAAGATCTTAGTGCAAATGTATTCACTGCCACTTTGGATGAAGTGCTTCTAAACCCTTTCAGCAAATAGAAAACATATGCATGTGTATATATGTGCATATATATATGTATGCACACATATGCACATATGTGTGCATACATATATACGTGCATATACAGGTGTAAAACACACATACTGAAACATTTTAGAAGTCACAAAATTATACCAACTCTTCCAAATCCAATTTATCACCATAGGGTTCTTTCTGTGTTCCCCAAATTTTCATTTGCATGTCCTTTCTTCCACAGTGAGACCCTAAGTCCCAACAACTTCATCATATTTGTTCATTTCTTCAATCAAGAAAATAATTTCAGACTTGCTTCACCCTAAGACTCACAAAAAACAAATGTACTGAAAAGAATTCAGGATTTTCCCCCCACTTTTCCTAGTACCATCAATTTTGATTGGTTTTAATGTTTATAAATTTGACAGCATATTTTAAAATGTTACCATAAGCATTTCCCAGTGGTATGAAGTATTTTAAAAATCAAACTGAATAATTTATTGATGACAGGAGGGTATGATCTGCTCCATAGACCAGCTTTGCAGATTCCTTCCAAATATTCATCAACTTGCAAAATAAATACTATATCTTCCCACACCAACCAGTGTCATATTAATGATGCCTTGGCAGGAAAAAGAGTATGAGACTGGAGCTTAAGCAAAACATCATGTGCTGAGGATTGAGAGATGAAGTGTTTTTGTTTTTCTTTTTCAATAAAATATGTAGTAGATATATATGACTATAAATGGATTTTTTTTTGTTTGCCTTTAGGTATTTTCAGACTCTTTGCTGTGATGGTTTACATGGCAGTAATAGACATCTCTAAAAACAGGAAAATTTTCTTCTGAGACTGTTAAACAAAATACCAGTTTCTGGTTTATAGCAACTAACACCATTTTCCCCTCAACCTGCTTTTTCAAGCTGCTGCCTTTTTTCATTTTTTCATTGAGTGAATTGTGGTCATTTCTTCAAAAAGTCAGATTTATTTCCCCTATTCTTTATTTTTGTATTTACATTTTATATCTATTTTCTTGAGTCCTACGGCCTCACAAAATAGTTTCAAATAGCAGAGCTGCAGAGATGATGGGGAGGTCAGCTATGTTAATTTCAAAGCGCCCCAGTCTTCCATGTGGGGTTGCCTAGCAACCCATCTCTCAGGCCTCCTTTGTGGATGTGAGAAGAGGAAGCAGTTCTCCTATACACTCTCAAGCCGAGATGGTTTTATAAAGTGAAAGACCTTTTGCAAAGGCTCCAACACAACCCCTGTCTCCTTTTCGGCCCACTTTATGCACTTCACACATGATGAGAGAAATATTCCACCTTTTGATGTTTTAGATCTGACACGTATAAAACAGAGCTATACATGCTACAGTCAAACAGTGAAAGTGACCTGTATCCCTATGTTAAATTGAAACACATTAATTAAATAACTCGTCGTCCCCTTTCTCTTACATGAAAGCATACTTACCCCTCAAGTTCTAAAAGCCAGTTATGTTAAATGAAACTGCAACTGCCTGCTGAGCATCAGTTACCATAGCGACGTGAGGCGGGAGTGTTTTCCTCCTTTAGGCACAGGATGGCTATAGTGTGTTCAACCAGGGACTCAAGCAGCATGTTGACTAGAAATCAGACATCTGGGAAGAACCTCCTCTATTCCCTTTTCTCCACAGTAACTTAAAAAAATAACTAACCCCTCTGCTATTCCCTAAAGCTATTAGCTTTTTAGAAGTAAACTTCAGTGGGTGGCAGAAGGGTCCTACCTTAGGGCATATAGGAGAAGGGAAACAATGACACATGCCAGGAAAGCCCACGTGAACAGCTGAGCCACATTGAAACGAGTGCTATATAAGATATGCTGACTTTTCAGACACTCTGAAAATACACAGCGAAAACAACAGCTAGAAATCCATGCATTTCCACATTGTAACAACACTGACATACAACTTTTGAACCATTTATGATTTCCTAGTCTTATTTTGTGGACTTCCTAAGTGGCTCAGTGGTAAAGAATCCTCCTGCCAATGCAGGAAATGAGGGTTTGATCCCTGGATTGGAAAGATACTATGAAGAAGGAAAAGGCAATCCATTGCAGTATTCTTGCCTGGAAAATTCCATGGCCAGAGGAGCCAGGTGGGCTACAGTCCATGGGGGTTGCAAAGAGTTGGACATGACTTAGCAACTGAGCGCATGCATAACCTTATTTTCTAGGCTACTGATCCTATTCAGGAGAACATTATGATTCAGATCCATATTGTTTTGTGAAGTCTTTATAACTGAGAGTTAAATCAGGTATGAAGCAAATTTCCCATTCTCACTTGCCTCCAATTATGACTGAGAAAAAAGAGGCAGTAGAGCATTTGAGGCTTTGAGGTCGGACAACCTGACTTTGCATCCTTTGCCACTTATCAGTGTGATTAGGGGAAAGTTTCTTTCATTCCTTAACTCCCAATTTCCTAACACTTAAAAAGGGAATGAAAAGACAATTGTTGACAGTATGAAATAAGAAAACATATGTAAAGTACCTGGCATTGATAAGGGGTTAAACACTGATAGCAGGTGTTATGAGCTTAGCTTATCAAACACAGCATTCAATTATCACTGAACACCTGGGCCTCACCCAGCAGTCTGTTTGACGTAGGATGGATAATAAGGTCCAGTCAAAAAGAAGGCAGCCAAATTGGGGATGCCTACTGGCAACCCACTCCAGTGTTCTTGCCTGGAGAATCCCAGGGACGGGGGAGCCTGGTGGGCTGCCGTCTATGGGGTAGCACAGAGTCGGACACGACTGAAGTGACTTAGCAGCAACTGCCTGGTTATCCATCCTGTGGGCATTCCAATTTGGTGCAGCATTCCTGCCAATATTCTGTCCATACTAATATGGCACCCCTCATAGTTTGCCTCCACGGCCAGTTTTCTAGGGTAAAAAGTCTTGCTGCTACTTTACAGTTAAATTTTGCTATTCTACCCAAACAGATGTTTCCAGCACCTTCAGTCACCGTATTCCTCAGACTGGAGATTGCCTTCCATGGGCAAAGTTAAAATAATGTGTGATCACCAAAGAAAAACTTCCAGAAGATCTATCTAAGTGCCTATTCTTGGCCTCTCTCATCTGGCAACAGGATATCTTCTGTTGATTTATTAACAAATTATTGACATCATTCTTAGAAAACATAACCTGTTAACAATTCAAACCACTTAGTCTTACTCCTTTATTCTAGACATAAGGCACAGAGCTCAGGGACACTGATGAATTTATCTAAATCATATGCTGCTAAGTCACTTCAGTCATGTCTGACTCTATGCGACCCCTCAGATGGCAGCCCGCCAGGCTCCCCCGTCCCTGGGATTCTCCAGGCAAGAACACTGGAGTGGGTTGCCATTTCCTTCTCCAATGCATGAAAGTGAAAAGTGAAAGTGAAGTCGCTCAGTCGTGTCCAACCCTCAGTGACCCCATGGACTGCAGCCTACCAGGCTCCTCCGTCTATGGGATTTTCCAGGCAAGAGTGCTGGAGTGGGGTGCCATTGCCTTCAGATATACCTATACACATGCACATGCATACACGACACTATGCAGACATGCTCACACACTTGTAAATACACACATATATATAAAGAGAACAAATTCTATAGACTTTTTTCATGTTTATCTCAAAGTTAATTCCAAGCTCCTCATTATTAACAGTGATCACAGTTTGCTAGAAATAGAAACCAACATAAGATGTCCTGAGTTAAGGGTAAAGTTCCAAGGAACATGAGGCTTACTAAGGTCAGCACTGAAGCTAAGAAGCAGGAAGCAACTGGAACCAGGGACTGAAAGGTGGGCAGGACTGTCAACCTCTGCTGCTTTGGCTGTGTCTGTATTCACCTACTTCAATACTCACTGAAGACCGATTCTGCCCCAGGCAAATTGAACCCTCACTACACAGACATTTTCTTCAGCTCTCACAGACATTTCACTGCTCCTGTCCATGTTACAGATTTAGCCACATGCAGAGACTCAAGTATAAGTCCCTTAACCCAGCCTCCACCCCACTCTGGTGAGGAGGGAGGCCACCCAGTGCAACAGGTCACCCACAGTGCCCAGTGGATCAGAACACTGCTGAGCAGACAACCCCATGGGCTCCTCAACAAGCACATCATCTGATCCTTTTGCACCTCTCCCTCCACAGTACTTAAGCCAATATTCAAAAAAAAAAGGTATCCAGGCACTAGCATAGATGACCAACTATACAAAATAGCACGGTTTTAAAAAGTGGAGAAAATAACTCATAAAATAATTTTCAATGTGATGAATTACTTGTTCAAAATCATAATTCTTCCACCTGTTTTCTTTCTACCAGACTTATACTGTACCAGGCTATACTATTTCAGTTTAACCAGGAGATTAGTGGAAGGAGCCTGTACTGCTGAGAGTCTCAGCAACATGATAACTGCCCAGGCTAGAACATGTCCAGGTCAGGGAGAAAGCCACCATAAAGACCCCTGCTTCTCCAGATTGATTAGTATGCAATTACAAATATGTTGATGTATACCAAGACTTCTGACCTTTATATTCCTTCCTCTGAGCAAGGTGGCCCTTACATTTACACATTATACTATTATCAGGTAAAAGGAAGTCATCAACTACTATCCCAGCTCATGGGAAAGACAGGGAGATGCTGGAAGGGGAAACAATCAGGCTGGCTGCATTTAGGCCTGAAGGATTGCTTATTACGCTACCCCCATTAAGTCCAGGACTCCCTCACCCCTGCCCCACCACCTTCTTTGTCTTGAGCTTGTATATGTCCTGGGGCATTGTGAGGTGAGAAGAAGTTAGAGACACAGCAAAATTTAAGGAAATGGATAGGACTCTTTTTCTCAGGGAGGACCCAAATAAGATGTTAGCTGATGGAGTGAAAACTTCAGGAGAAGCAGAAAGCAAGTACAGCTAACTGAGCCCTCAGGGACAGGAGATGCACATTTGGATAAAAGCTAAGGTTTCCCAGTGATGTCTCTGCTCCAAGAGTAGAACTGTATCTTCCGAGCACACACTTGGGCAAGAATATTGCAAGGTTGCTCAAGGTCCCATCCACCTCCCCTTGCCCCCTTTCCCTCCCTCCCCCTCCTCATGGTCCACTGGAGAAGGGAGTGGCAAACCACTTCAGCATTCTTGCCTTGAGAACCCCATGAACAGTGTGAAAAGGCAAAATGCTACAACACTGAAAGATGAGCCCTTTAGGTTAGTAGGGGTCCAATATGCTACTGGAGAAGAGTGGAGAAATAGCACCACAAAGGAATGAGGAGGCTGAGCCAAAGTGGAAACAACAGCCAGCTGTGGTTGTGTCTGGTGGTGAAAGTAAAAACCAATGCTGTAAAGAACAAAACTGCATGGGAAACTGGAATGTCAGGTCCACGAATCAAGGTAAAGTGGAACTGGTCAAACAGGAGTTGGCAAGAGTTAACATGAACATCTTAGGAATCAATGCAAAACATGGACCAGAATGGGCGAATTTAATTCAGATGACCATTATACTACTGTGGGCAAGAATCCCTTAGAAAAATTGGAGTAGTCCTCATAGTCAACAAAACAGTCCCAAATGCAGTACTTGGTGCAGTCTCAAAAATGAGAGAATGATCTCAAATTGTTTCCAAGCAAAACATTCAGCATCACAGTAATCCAAGTCTGTACACCAACCACTAATGCTGAAGATGAATTTGAGCAGTTCTATGAAGACCTACAACACCTTCTAGAACTAATAACAAAAAAAAAAAATGTCCTTTTCATCATAGGGTACTGGGAATGCAAAGGTAGGAAGTCAAGAGATATCTGGAGTAACAAGCAAATTTGGCCTTGGAGTACAAAATGAATCAGGGCAAAGGATAACAGTTTTGCCAAGAGAACACACTGATCATAGCAAATACCCTCTTTCAACAACATAAGAGATAACTACACATGGACATCACCAGATGGTCAATAATGAAATCACATTGATTATATTCTTTGCCACCAAAGATAGGGAAGCTCTATACAGTCAGCAAAAACAAGACCAGGAGCTGACTATGGCTCAGATCATGAACTGCTTATTGCAAAATTCAGACTTAAATTGAAGAAAGTAGGAAAAACTTCTAGACCATTCAGGTATGACCTAAATCAAATCCCTTATGATTATACAATAGAAGTGACAAATAGATTCAAGGGATTAGATCTGATAGAATACCTGAAACACTATGGATGGAAGATCATAACACTGGACAGGAGGCAGTGATCAAAGCCATCCCCAAGAAAAAGAAAGGCAAAAAAGCAAAATGGTTGTTTCAGGAGGCCTTACAAATAGCTGAGAAAAGGCCAAGGAGAAAAGCAAAGATACACCCATCTGAATGCAGAATTCCAAAGAATAGCAAGGAAAGATAAAGCCTTCTTAAGTGAAAAAAGAAATAGAGGAAAACAATAGAATGGGAAAGACTAGAGATCTCTTTAAGAAAATTACAGATACCAAGGGAACAGTTCATGCAAAGATGGACTCAGCAAAGGACAGAAACGGAAAGGACCTAACAGAAGAAAAAGAGGTTAAGAAGAAGTTGCAAGAATACACAGAAGAACTGTACCAAATTAAGGTCATTAAGATAATCATGATGATGTGATCAGTCACCTAGAGCCAGACATCCTGGAGTGTGAAGTCAAGTGGTCCTTAGAATACATTACTACAAACAAAGCTAGTGGAGGTGATGGAATTCCAGCTGAGCTATTTCAAATCCTAAAAGATGATGCTGTTAAAGTGTTGCATTCAATAGATCAGCACATTTACAAAACTCAGCAGTAGCCACAGAACTAGAAAAGGTCATCTTTCATTCCAATCCCCAAAAAGGTCAATGCCAAAGCATGTTTAAATTACCATATACTTGCACTCATTCACATGCTAGGAAAGTTATGATCGAAATCCTTCAAGCAAGGCTTCGGCAATACATGAGCCAAGAAATTCCTGATGTATAAGCTAGATTTAGAAAAGACAGAGGAACCGAAGATCAAATTGCCAACACCCGTTGGATTATAGAAAAAGTAAGGGAGTTCCAAAACATCTACTTATGCTTTATTGACTATGCCATTGTATGGATCACAACAAACTGGAAAATCCTTAAAGAGGTGGAAATACCAGACCACCTTACTTGCCTCCTGAGAAACCTGTATGCAGGTCAAGAAGCAACAGACTGGTTCAAAATTGGGGAAGGAGTGCATCAAGGCTGTATTGTCACCCTGCTTATTTAAATTCTATGCAGAGTACATCATGTGAAATGCCATGCTGAATGAAGCAGAAGCTGGATTCAAGACTGCCAGGAGTAATATCAATAACCTCAGATACGCAGATGACACCACCCTAATGGCAGAAAGCGAAGAAGAACTAAACAGCCTCTTGATGAAAGTGAAAGAGAGTGAAAACTTAAAAACTGTGAAAAAACTGGCTTAAAACTCACCATTCAAAAAGAGAAGATCACAGCATCCAGTCCCATCACTTAATGGCAAATAGATGGGGAAACAATGGAAACAGTGAGAAATTTCATTTTCTTGGGCTCCAAAATCACTGTGGATGGCAACTGCAGTCATGAAATGTAAAGATGCTTGCTCCTTGGAAGAAAAGCTATAACAAACCTAGACAGTGTATTAAAAAGCAGAAATATAAAAAAAATAAAAATAAAAAGCAGAAATACCACTTTGCCAACAAAGATCTGTCTAGAGAAAGCTATAGTTTTCCAGTAGTCATGTATAGATATAAGAGTTGGACTATAAAGAAAGCTGAGCGCAGAAGAATTGATGCTTTTGAACTGTGGTGCTGGAGAAGACTTTTGAGAGTCCCATGGACTGCAAGAACAAACCAGTCAATCCTAAAGGAAATCAACCCTGAATATTCATTGGAAGGACTGATGCTGAAGCTCCACTTTGGCCACCTGATGTGAAGAGCTAACTCACTGGAAAAGACCCTGATGCTGGGAAAGATTGAGGGCAGGAGAAGAAGGGGGCAATAGAGGAGGAGATGGTTGGGCATCACGACTCAATGGATATAAGTTTGAGCAAACTCTGGGAAATAGTGAAGGACAGGGAAGCGTGGCATGCGGCAGTCCATGGAGTTGCAAAGAGTCGGTCAGGACTGAGCAACTGAACAATGAAAACAACCCCTACTCATATATACATGGTGATTTCCTCTCTCTTCTTGTCTGCCCCCATCTAGAACCCCTTCCTTGCCTAGAGTGAAGCCCTGCTCTTTTCTGTTTCTGTTCAAGATATTTTCCTGATGCCCCAAATTCTCTTGTTTTGGCTTCTAGCCAAAGTATTTTGTCCTCTTTCATCTGAAAGAAAGTGAAAGTATTAGTCACTCAGTTGTGTCTAACTCTTTGATACCCCTGTGGACTGTAGCCTGCCAGGCTCCTCTGCCCATAGGATTTTTCAGGCAAGAATACTAGAGTGGGTTGCCATTCTCTTCTCCAGGGGGTCTTCCTGACCCAGGGATCAAACCTGGGTCTCCTGAATTGCAAGCAGCTTCTTTACCATCTGAGCCACCAAAGAAGCCCTCTTTCATATAACTAATCTAAAAAAGAAAATCTCTTCAGTATTCAGATTTTCATGTTAAAGCTTGATGGCACTTCAGACCCCAAATCTAATCAACGACAAGAACAACAAAATGTTTACTTTTACTCAAATAGCAGGAGGATCTTAAACTCTCATCTCTGTGAGTAAAGCAAGGAAAGAAGAAAAACAGAGCAGTTGGTTCTGAACTAAAATTGTAATAGGAAAGGAACATCTACAGTTCAACCAAAAGGTATCTCTTAAGAATCAGAAAAGTAAAAAGTGTGCTTTGAAGAGTTCTTGTGCTATGCCGGCCTTGTTACATCAAGTCATTCCCCTCCTTTCATGTGGATCGATGGGCGCTGCCTGTCCTGGACTTCCATCTGTCACCAGGAGAATAGGACCATCTGGAGTCAGAACAGATCATCAATCTTTCCACACATTCAAGTTATTTTTTAATTTAAAAAATGTTATACAACCGAGAAGACGTTATCAGATTCCTTTGTGGTTCTGTCTAATTTCTGTTTGGGATCCGTGACAACTTAGAGTGATGTGAGTGATGCCATGATGTCAGGGCAAAAGCCGTGCCTTAGGAGTCTATTAGATTCCTATTGCTATTGTAGTAAAAACTCACCACAAACTGAGGGCTTGAAACAACACACATTGATTTTCTTATACTTCTGTAAAGTCAGAAGTCTAAAGCAGGTCCTATATAAGGGTTTAAAATCAAGGTGGTAGCAGAGCTGTGTTTCTTTTGGGAGGCTCTAGGCGAGTTGTTCTTGATGTTTCCAGCTTCTGGAGACTGCATGAGTTCTTTGGCCCATGGTCACGTGACTGACCTTTGCTTCTATCATCCCATCTCTTTCTGACTTCCCTGCCTCCTTCTTGCCCTCATAAGAACCCTTGTGTTTATGTTGGGCCCACCCGCAAATGCAATAATCTCCACATCTCAAGATCCCTGACTTGATCACATCTACAAAGTCCCGTCTGCCATGTAAGCTAACATATTCGTAGGTTTTGGGGTAGGATATTGGTATCTTGGAAAGGTGCGGGTGGGTTTTTCTGCCTGCCACATGGTCTGACAATCAGAGGCTTACTTCTTGAAAATCAGAAAGCATGATTTCCAGTCCATAATTAGGAATTTCAGTAGAAGAGTGCGTGCGGGTTGTTAGTGTCTGGGTTTGACCTTGGCTTACTTATTGTCCCAAATCCTGGCCTAGAACCATGGGATATTACAGCGAAGAGCACTGGCTTTCAGTTATACTAACTTGGGCTCTCATCTCCCCCACCTAGGAATTCTGAGCACTTGGGCAAGTCCCTCAGCTTCTCTGGGTTTCCATTGTCACCTGTCCTCTGGGATAGTTTAGGAAAAAAGACTCAGAGACTTGCCTGCAGGAGTCCTCTTGAGCATAACACTGTTATGGGATTGAGGGAAGCAGGACTGGACTGGGATGAAGTCACAAGTCAGGTCTTGGCTGAGCCCACAGGGACTGTGGTGCTAGGTGACCCTTCAGCATCGTCTCCCTGTGGGGCAAACAAGCCAGGCATTGATACATTACCATGGCTTGAACTAGGGTGAGTCGAGGGAGGTCCTCGCCTCAAGGACAAAATTTAGGGGTGCCAAAAAACTCAGTAACTGAAGCAAATAATATTTTATTGCACTATTAAAAAAAATCCAAACTAATGTAAAATTGTGCAATGAACATATTGAATAAAGACAGAATAAGTAAGGGAATACCCTGGTGGTCTAGTAGTTATAGGCTTCCCTGGTGGCTCAGATGGTAAAGAATCTGCCTGCAATGCTGGAGACCCACGTTCAATCCCTGGGTTGGGAAGATCCCTAGAGAAGGGAATGGCTTCCAGTATTCTTGCCTGAAGAATTCCATGGACAGAGCAACCTAGTGGGTTACAGTTCATGGGGTCGCAAAGAATCAGACATGATTGAACAACTAACATTTTCACACTAGTGGTTAGGGCTCCACACTCTTACTGCCAAAGGGCTAGGTTTGATTCCTGGTGAGGGAACTAAGATTTCACAAGTCATGTGTTGTGTTTCCCCTACTCAGAAAAAGGGCGGGGGGGGGCGGTGGGGAAAGAATAAGTAACAGAGCTGTTCAGGGTTATGTTGGAGCCTCAGGTAAAAGGAGGAATCGGTTATTACTGATACTGTCTATTTAAAATTGTGATATTTTGACTAGTATGGATTCTTTTCATTCTTGATTTTTAAAAATTAGTGCATTAAAATATCATTTGTCTTGATTTCTGAGTTTTTTGACACTCTATTAAATCCAGCATTGAGGCTTATTCCTCACTTTGTTTCGCCCTCCTCCTGGCCATCTGTTGTGTGTGGGCTGCTCTTCACCTGCCCTTAGGAGGGGAGACAATCTTAGGTCAAGGATAATTCCTGGAGAGGGGCTTAGGTGTGAACCATTTGCAGCCACCACTCCTGGCACCGGGGGAAAGAGATACCTAGATTCTGAATAGGGAGAGGGAGCCTACAACAGCATCCACTGGTGGGATAATGACACCTATCTATAAGGAGATGGTATTGTCATATAGTTTTCCCTCATTGGGACAGAAAGACAGTCAGCCAGCAGTTGTTTGATCACTAAAGCTAATTGTTTCAGGTGCTAGTGAATATGTTCCCAGCCAAATTTGGCCTGACCTCTTCCTTCTACCTTCCTAAGAGCCAACCATCTGAGTGAAAGGTCTAGATTATTTACTTGGACCTGAGACTCCAATTAATACTACTGTAAACATATGACTTCGATTTTTGGTTAGAATTGCTGAGCAAATATACCAAAGTGAAACTTCTCTATCCTGTGGCCTGACCAGACCCTTACCCCCCGGACAGCCTTCTTAGGCTGGTGATCACAACCAAGTGGTGAGTAGGGATAACTCTTTCCTTGCTACAAAGGAAAATATATAGAGAGAAAGACAGACAAACAGCTATCCCTCAAAGCTCTACCAAATGCAGGATCATGAATGCCATGTGAATGTAGCCTATAGTCACCATGTTCTTGAAGTTTGTTAACCATGAAATAAATACATAGATTTTTGTCTTTATCCAAAGATTGCATGTGTGCTAAGTCACTTCTGTCATGTCTGACTCTGTGCAGCTCTATGGACTGTAGCCTGCCAGGCTCCTCTGTCCGCGGAATTCTCCAGGCAAGAATACTGGAGTGGGCAGCCATGCCCTTCTCCAGGGGATCTTCCTGACCCAGGGATCAAACCCACATCTCTTATGTCTCCTGCACTGGCAGGTGGGTTCTTTACCACTAGTGTCATCTGTGAAGTCCTTATTCAAAGATTACTGATTCTCAGAACAGTAAGGGTTTTACAACCCCTGGGGGCTGAGTCAGAATCCCCTGAGGAAGGTGTTAAACTGAAGTCCCTTCTCCTTCCCACTGGACTAACAGCCATAGAAGGAGAAATTAATAGTGGGGGAATTTATAACCCTCCATTTTCATCAATGGACAGACCATCTGGACAGAAAATCAATGAGCAAGACTTCCCTGGTGGCACAGTAGATAAGAGTTCACTAGCAAATGCAGGAGACATGGGTTTGATCCTTGGTCCAGGAAGATTCCACATGCCCCACAACTACGGAGCCTGTGCCCTCTAGGACCCGTGAGTCCCAGCTCCCGAGCTTCCGTGCCCACGCGCCCTAGAGCCTGTGCTCTGCAGCAAGAGGAGCCACTGCAATGAGAAGACCATGCGCCACAGTGAAGAGGGGCCCTCGCACACCACAGCTAGGGAAAGCTCACGCACAGCAATGAAGACCCGGTGTAGCCAAACACATGTCAAAAAGAAGAAAATTAATGAGGAAACACAGGCCTTAAATGACACATTAGGTTAGATGGACTTAACTGATATTTGTAGAGCATTCCATCCAAACGCAAACATGTTCTCCTCAAATGCACCAAGAACATTGTCCAGGATGGATTCACATGGACAGCCACAAATTGGGTCTCAGTAAATTTAAGAAAATTGAAATCATACCAAGCATCTTTTCTGACCACATGCTAGGAGATTAGAAATCAACTACAAGGGGGAAAAAAACGGTAAAAAGCACAAACAAGTGGGGGCTAAACAATATGCTACTAAACAACTAATAGATCACTGAGAAATCAAAGAGGAAGTTAAAAAAAACACCTAGAGACAAAGGAAATGAAAGCATGACAACCCAAAACTTACGGCGCACCGCAAAAACAGTTCCAAGAGGGAAGATTAGACTAATGCAAGCTTTTCTCAGAAACCCAGAAAAATCTCAAGTAAACAACCTAAAGTAACTAAAGAAGAACAAGCAAAAATCAAAGTTAGCAGAAGGAAAGAAATCATAAAGATCAGAGCAGAAATGAATGAAATAGAGATGAAGAACAGAAAAGAGCAAAGAAACTAAAAGCTTGTTCTTTGGAAAGATAAGCAAAACTGATAAACCTTTAGCTAGACTCATCATGAAAAATGAGTAAAAAATCAGTAAAATTAGAAATAAAAAACAAGAAGTTACAATGGACACTACAAAAATACAAAGGATTGTAAGAGACTGCCACAAGCAACTATATGACAATAAAGTGGACAACCTAGAAGATATGGACAAATTCTTAGAAAGGTACAATCTCCCAAGAATGAACCAGGAAGAAATATAAAATATTAACAGCCCAATCACAAGTACTAAAATTGAAAGTGTGACTTAAAAACTTCCAACAAACCGAAGTCCAGGAAAGGACCAGATGGCCTCAGAGGCAAATTCTATCAAACATTTAGAGAAGAGTTAACAACTATCTTTCTGAAACTATTCCAAAAAATTGCAAAGGAAGGAGCATTCCCAAACTCATTCTATGAGGCCATTGTCACCCTGTTACCACAGTCAGAGAAAGATACCACGAAAAAGATAATTACAGGCAAGTATTGCTGATAAACATAAACACAAAAAGCCTTCAACAAAATATTAGCAAACTGAATGTACTGTATTGTACATTAAAAGGATCATATACCATGACTAAGTGGAATTTATCCCAGGGATGCAGGCATTTTTCAATATCCATAAATGAATCAGTGTGATATACTGCATTAACAAATTCAAGAATAAAAGCCATATCATCTCTATAGATGCAGAAAAATCTTCTGACAAAATTCAACACCCATTTATGATAAAAACTCTATGGAAGTGGGCATAAAGGAAACTTACTTCAACATAATAAAGGCTATATATAACAAACCCACAGCTAACATCATTCTCAATGGTGAAAAGCTGAAAGTATTGCCTCTGAGATCAGGAAAAAGACAAGGATGTCCACTCTCACCACTTATACAGCATAGTTTTGGAAGCGTTAGCCTTGGCAATCAGAGAAGCAATAAAAAGAATCCAAACTGGAAAAGAAGTAAAACTGTTACTATTTGCAGATGACATGATACTATACATAGACAATCTTAAAGATGCTACCAGAAAACTACTATAGTTCATCAATAAACTTAGTAAAGTTGCAGGATACAAAATTAATACACAGAAATCTCTTGCACTTTTATACACTAACAAAAAAGATCAGAAAGGGAAATTAAACAGTCTCACTTACCATCACATCAAATAAAATACTTAGGAATAAACCTAGGTTTCCCAGGTGGAGCAATGGTAAAGAATCCACCTGCCAAAGCAGGATATGCAAGAGAGGCAGATTAGATCCCTGGGTCAGGAAGATCCCCCTGGAAACATTTCCACTTCAGTAGGAAACAGAAACCTGCTCCAATATTCTTGCCTGGAAAATTCCATGGACAGAGGAGCCTGGTGGGCTACAGTCCATGGAGTCACAAAGAGTCAGACATGAGTGACCCTTGTCACAACAACAAGAAGGAGGCAAAAAAACACTGTACTTCAAAAACTATAATACACCAATTAAAGAAATAAAATATTAAACAAACAGATGGAAAGATACACCATGTTCTTGGATTAGAAGAATCAATATTTTGAAACTGTCTATACTACCCAAAGCAATCTACAGATTCAATGCAGTCCCTATCAAACTACCAATGGAATTTTTTTTTTTTTTTTTTTGCAGAGCTAGAATAAAAATTTTAAATTCATATGGAGACACAAAAGACCTAGAATAGTCAAAGCAATATTGAGAAAGAAAAACAGAGCTGGAGGAATCAGGCTCCCTGACTTCAGACTACACTAAAAGCTTAAGTCATCAAAACAATATATTACTAGCACAAAAACAGAAATACAGATCAATGGAATAGGATAGAAAGCCCAGAAAGGAACTCATGAACCTATGGTCAATTGTTCTATGACAAAGGAGACAACACTACACGATGAAGAAAAGGCAGTCTCTTCAGTATGTGATGCTGGGAAAATTGGACAGCTACACATGTAATAAATTAGAACATTCTGTAACACCATACACAAAAATAAACCCAAAATAGATTAAAGACCTAAACATAAGACCTGACATAATACTCTCAGAGGACAACATAGGCAGAACACTCTTTGACGTGAATCACTGCAGTGTCTTTTTTGATTTATCTCCTAGAGTGATGGCAATAAACAAATGAGACCAAATTAAACTCAAAAGCTTTGACACAGCAAAGGAAACCATAAGCAAAAGAAAAAGACAACCCACAGAATGGGAGAAATTATTTGCAAACAATGTGATCAACAAAGGGTTAATCTCCACAATCTGCAAACAGCTCTTGCAACTCACTATCAAAAAACCAACTCAACCAAAAAATAGACAAAGACCTAAACAGACATTTCTCCAAAGAAGACATAGAGATGGCCAAGAGGTCCATGAAAAGATGCTCAACATAGCTAATTATTGGAGAAATGCAAATCAAAACTACAATGAGACATCACCTCACATCAGTCAGAATGACCATCATCAAAAGACTACAAACAATAAATGCTGGACAGGGTATGGAGAAAAAGGAGCCCTCTGACACTGATGGTGGGAATGTATTGCTACAGCCGCTATGGAGAACAATATGGCAGTTCCTTAAAAAACTAAAAATAGAGTTACCATATGATCCAGCAATCCCATTTCTGAACATATATCCAGAGAAAACTAAGATTCAAAAGGATACACACACCAATGTTCACTGCAGCGCTGTTTACAATAGCCAACACATGAAAGCAACTTAGATATCCATCAACAGATGAATGCATACAGAAGATGCATGACATATATACAATGGAATATTGCTCAGGCATTAAAAAGAATGAAATAATGCTTTTTGCTGCAACAAGAATCAACCTGGAGATTATCATACAAAGTGAAATCAGAGAGAAAAAGACAAATATTATGTGATATTGCTTATATGTGGGATCTAAAAAATGATAAACTTATTTACAAAATAGAAACTGACTCACAGACTTAGAAAACAAATTTATGGTTACCAAAGGGGAAGTATGGTGGAGGGGATAAATTGGGAGCTTGGGATTGACATACACACACACATACACATGTGTGTGTATGTCAATTGACACACTATTTTTAAAATAGATAACAAAGAAGACCCTGCTGTACAGCCAAGGAACTATGCTCAACATTCTCTAATAACCTAAACAGGAAAAGAACTTGTAAATGAATAGATACATATGTATGTATAACTTAATCACTTTGCTGTATGCCTGAAACTAACACAACATTGTTAATTAACCATTAAAAAAAAACTTTCCATTAGAAAGGGGTTCTAGCACTTAACATGGTCTCTGAGAAAAGATTGTGATTACTTAGTGAGTCACTGTCACTGATGGGAGAATAACATGTACATCAGGTTTATTGAAACATAAAATGACAAGAACTACTCTTACAAATTGTTGACATAAGTGTGCATGAAATGAAAGTGGCAAAACTTTGCAGAATTAACTGACATGCATAGTGGCATATGAGAAATACAACTTCAGCTTTTTCATGAGCCAAATTTAAACAGCTATGAAAGCAACCTTTTTTTCCAGGCTTAATGAGATTTTTAATTTTTATATGTTAGCTGAAGGATATATTTTAATAATCCCCCTGCCACATTGCGAAATGAACATTGTTGACACTGCCTTTTGCTTCTTGCTACTAGTTCTGTAGCTTTTTACCTTCTCCTCCTCCTGCTTTAAATAACTTCCCATCCTTACTAAAGCAAACATTACATTGATTGTGATGAAAGAAGCGACAGAATTTCTGGACACTGTGTACTCTTCAGATAATGCATCTCTACAATGATTCACTTTTTCTAATTTTGCAGATCATTTAGCAAAGTGCACATCCTAAAATGGATCCTATAAATGGTTTTTCATCTGTGAGCTTATTGTATTTCCTTTAGACATTTTTCTATGTGGTTTTAACATCTTCTGGGGTAGGGTGGAGATAGTTTATATTTACTTTAAAATACTCTCTGTGATTGCTTTTTAAATCAAGCAGTCACTTCTCCTTCCTTGTGATAATCATTTCTTTTATGAGCTGAAAGGGATTTTTGATTGTGGTGTTTTGCTATAATCCTAGTTGATAATACAGTATCTTCATTGTTGCTCAGTGCATAAGTCTTTGAGGTTTCAACTACAGTCAAATCAGGAGGAGCTTTCATCACGGCCACTGATGAAAACTCCAGCTTTTCAGCTGATCTTTGGAACAACATTATGTACTGCCTTTATTATAACGCTGGGGCTTTCCTGGTGGCTCAGATGGTAAAGAATCAACCTGAAATGCAGGACCCAGGTTCAATCCCTGAGTTGGGAAGATCCCCTGGCGTCACAAAGAGCTGGACATGACTGAGCGACTAACACACAACAGACACATTATAATGTCAAGTGATGTGTATCTAGGTGATATGATGATGAGGTTACACTTTATAATCATCTTTGGACTGCCAAAGATTTATTTTCTACTTGTTCATTAGAGAGGAAAAAAGAAAATACAAAATGAACTAATTGAATAGCCTACATGACAGTTATCTTTTTGTATTTTTCTCTCTGTACCTTTCTAATTTAAACCAAGATAGTATAAAAGCCCACTCACATTTCACATGTACTTTTTTTAAAAAAAGCAACTCCTTTTATACATCAAGGGAAAGAAAATTCAGTATTTTCAGAAACCTAGCAAGAAATTTGAAACTTAAAATATTACAGAGAAGTTTCAGATAAGTTAATCTTGCAAGTATTAAATTGAAATAAAGTTCGAAATAAATTATGATAATTTTCCATTGGACATTCTTAAATCAAGTTTTAAAAGTTACTTTAAATTTTAAATTGTCATTATAGTCCTTCTAATAAGTATATCAGAAAAAAAATTTAGGTATACATTTATGTTTGCATATACCATCATTGAAAAGTTTTTTATAATTACTATAGAATGTATCAAGTATAGATTACTTACCTTCTGTTACAGATGATAAAATGATCTGATTATGTTTGACAATTGTCTTCAGGAAAATTATCACCTATAAATTTATTGGTGATCTTGTCTGAATGTGGCTCAGAAATATTCCTAAAGGCTTGTCACTTTTAAAGGAATGGGGTTCTTTTGTGGGGGCTATGACCTATAAGTTTACAATACAATATATGTGACAAGTATAATGAAGATGTTAAATTTACACAAAAGTATCATCTCAGTATGATATCAGGGTTGACTGCCCATTATTACTTAATAACACTGAAGAAATGAAGGTAGGAATTAGAAGATTATCCTCTAACATTTTGTACCCCTTTCAGGAAAATAACCTGAAAAATGAAAAAGGATCTTCCATTAAAACTGGTTTAAGACATTATTGGATTAGAAGGGAGTGAGTGTAGGAGCCCAGCATACTGCAGTTTATACTTTCTAGACTTTGTGTCAGTCTCCTGTGTCCCTTCTGATTGTGCTTTCACAGCGAGAACAACTGGCGAAGGCATTCAGTGGTCCTCACACTGTCTGAGTGGTCACTGGATTGAATGGACAGCGCATGACACGGTGCAGAGCCCAGATGACTCAAGGCTTCCTTAACTCTAACCACTGCATTCCTGCAAAGAGCCATGGTGGCTGATGCTTAAGGGGGACTAAGTTGGGAGAATGCAGACCAATTCAGAAACGGTTTCACCACATGTTTGTTTCCAGCCTGAGTAGGCAGTTATATCTTCTTTCATACTGGCTAAGTGGGACCAGATGGTTACTACTACTATTATTTTTCTTTTATTTGTAAAAGTGAGATAAAAATGGTTACTAGTTAAGGCTCTCTTGAGGATTAAGGAAAGAGAAATTGTGTGTATTTACACAATACCTACCAGGGGTAGAGTACTGTGTTTTTGTATATGAAAGGTTTCTGTTGGCAGGTTGACTTTTAAGTACTGTCGGCAGCTTTAGAGGATGTCCAAGGAAAATTAATGACTATGTCTTTGATACGATTCTGCTGCTAAGTCTATGGATGTAGTCTCATTCATAACACTCTGTATCTGGAGAGTAGCATTCTAATGAGAAAAATAATCTAGGAAGTTCTATTGCTGTCTCTTCAGATTAAGTAATATTTGTAATTTCCATTGCTAAATTTGGCTGTTGCTGTGACTAGGAGAAAATAATATTCAGATTTTGGTAGCCTCTGAAAATTTTGGCATTCGCAGAAGACCGAAAAGAAAAAAAATTTACTTTGAACTCACTAGTCAAATACAAGAACTGTACAATAAAAATAAGCACTACTACTGCTAAGTCACTTCAGTCGTGTCCGACTCTGTGCGACCCCATAGACGGCAGCCCACCAGGCTCCCCCGTCCCTGGGATTCTCCAGGCAAGAACACTGGAGTGGGTTGCCATTTCCTTCTCCAATAAATAAGTACTACTAAAATTCTAATGCTTTTGGTTGATCACTTTGTAGAATGAAATAAGCTATGAACTCCAAGTGAGATACACATATCTATTAGTAGACAGAAAAATCCTTAATAAAAATTGTGACAGTTTAACTAATTTTGAACAGAAAGGATACCACGAAGCTTTTAGAATTTTCCTTGGGTATTTGAGGACACACACACACACACATGGAAATAGGGAGAAAATAACCTCTCTCAGTCATGAAGTCCATGGACTTTTTTTCCCCACAGGAGAAAATGTGACTATAACAGTCATGGGGATGGCCAAGGAAAGGGGGGATAGCTAAAGGCTAAAAGCATCGTGGCAGAAAGAAGAGAAGGCAGAGAAAGAAAATACCAATGAATGGCACACTGAGTTTATAAACATGTCTAAGTTTAGGGCTTTCATTATCTCCTAAAAGAATAAACAAATGAAGTAACTTCTCATTCACTTTTTTTTCAGTTTATCTACCTGCTACTTATAAAAATTGGCAAAAAAAATTTTTTTTTTTGGTGTGTGTGCCCCTATACTATGGAGAGAAATGTATGATGATATTGCATGCACCCATCATCTAGCTTCAAGAATTATGGGATTATGGTCAATTTTGATTCATTTATATTTCTATCAATTCCTCTATTACAGATTATTTTCAGGGAAATTAAAAATCATTTAATCTATAAATATGTCACCTTATGGACTTCTCCAGTGGCTCAGCAGTAAAGCTGTCTCTTATACACATCTTCTTGATGAAAGTGAAAGAGGAGAGTGAAAAAGTTGGCTTAAAGCTCAACATTCAGAAAACTAAGATCATGGCATCTGGTCCCATCACTTCATGGCAAATATAAGGGGGAAAAGTGGAAGACTTTATTTTGCAAAAATCACTGCAGATAGTGATTGTAGCCATGAAATTAAAAGAGGCTTCCTCCTTGGAAGGAAAGTTATGACCAACCTAGACAGCATATTAAAAAGCAGAGACATTACTTTGTCAACAAAGTCCATCTAGTCAAGGCTATGGTTTTTCCAGTAGTCATGTATGGATGTGAGATTTGGACTATAAAGAAAGCTGAGTGCCGAAGAATTGATGCTTTTGAACTGTGGTGTTGGAGAAGACTCTTGAGAGTCCCTTGGACTGCAAGGAGATCCAACCAGTCCATCCTAAAGGAGATCAGTCCTGGGTATTCATTGGAAGGACTGGTGTTGAAGCTGAAACTCCAATATTTTGGCCACCTGATGTGAAGAGCTGACTCATTTGAAAAGACTCTGATGCTGGGAGGGATTGAAGGCAGGAGGAGAAGGGGACAACAGAGGATGAGATGGTTGGATGGCATCACCGACTCAATGACATGAGTTTGGGTAGGCTCTGGGAGTTGGTGATGGACAGGGTGGCCTGGCATGCTGCAGTTCATGGGGTCACAAAGAGTTGGACAAGACTGAGTGACTGACTGAAATCAAATATTCCTAGTAATTTATTCCTTGGGAAATCAGACTGACCATATAAAGCAAAACGGCTTCAATGGTGTGCCCTGCCTTGTGAAGCTGGGTATCCACAGGGACATGAAAGCACAGGTTCCATAGCTTTGGTTGGAGAAAATGAGTGGGATGCACCATGAAATCCAGGCTGAAGGGCTCTTTTGGCTGTTTACACAGAGTAATGATCTACCACAAGATTGCTTAGTGCAAATGGAAAATTTTCATCAAAAAGATTCTCTTCCATTAAGACAAGACTAATGCACAATTTTAACACCTTGCCAAAACATTAGTCATTGTGTTTTCTCCAAGCACAAATCTAAGAAATTACCCACTTTATTTTTAGAAACAATTTCCCTCTATTCCCTTCAGCTTTTGAGAGTGCCATTATGATGTGGCTCCTCTCCCAATAAAAAGTACCCATTTTTTTTTTTAATTGAAATATCCCAGATTGATGTAGGTTCTTTAGCCAATAACAATAGAGCTTCATTCCACAGCATTTTAGTTCTTTTGAGGACCTCAAGGGCTGAGACATGAGTTAAACATACCTTTAGTTCGTAATGAACCACCATTAGTCTGGTCAAGGGCCCTTGCTTGCTTTCTTTTACATGTGTTTTCAATTCATTCCTGATTACCCTCCCCTCAACCTCACATCCACTTTCCCCTTCCCTACAGATGGCCATTTTAATGAGTTTGATGTTGTTAAATATGTAAATATCTTTTAAAAATACAATATGTTTTAATTTATGTAAGTGGTATTGTAACAGACCTAATTCTGTCATACTTTTTATTCACTCGGTGCTATATTTTTTAAGATGGTGCTATGTGTACCAATTCATTGCTGCTGATCACTCTGTGTTATTCCACAGAATGTATCCAACACATTTTCCTTATTCATTCCTGTAATAATAGATCTGGATTGACACCGAGCTCCCAGCTCCTACAGACTAGGTAGTAGAATCTAGTGGTCGGTCTGGAATATGTACTTGCTAAATTTCTCCAAGTATTGCAAACTGATCTCATCAGTTCTGAACAAATACTAACCTAATACAAAGTTTCCCACATCTACCTAGTACCTGGTATCTTTGAAAGTTCTAATTTTTACCAATTTGATGAGTATAAAGGGATATCCCATTTTGATTTGTGCTTCTCCGATTACTAGTGAGGATGGCCATTCTACTGTATAATTTTTTTTAACTGTATTTATTTTTGGCTGTGCTGAGTCTCCACTGCTGTGCAGGCTTTTCTCTAGTTGCAGTGCATGGGCTTCTCATTGTGGTGGCTTCTTTTGTGGAGCACACAGTCTTTAGCAGCCGCAGCCCCTGGGTTCCAGGGTACAGGCTCAGTGGTTGGGGCACACGGGCTTAGTTGCGCCACAGCTTGTAGATCTTCCCGGATCAAGGATCAAACCTGTGTCTCCTGCATTGGCAGGCAGATTCCTTATCATTGAGCCACCAGGGAAGTCCTCTACGTATACTTATTAACCATTTGGAGTTCTCATTTGCAAATTGTCTTTTCACATTTTCCCAATATTTATATATATTTTTTTCCATAGCATATTTGGGCTTCCCAGATGGCGCTAGTTGTAAAGAATCTATCTGCCAATGCAGGAGACATGAGAGATGCGAGTTTGGTCCCAGAATGAGGAAGATTCCCTGGAGGAGGGCATGGCAACCCACCCCAGCATTCTTGCCTGGAGAATCCCATGGATAGAGGAGCCTGGCAGGCTACAATCCATGGGGTCACAGGGTCAGACGCGGCTGAAGTAACTTAGCAAACAAGCATAGCATATTCACGTTTCTAATATAAAATGATAGAAGTGAATCAGGACAGTTGTCTGTGCATCCCTGGGCTTAAAATATGGCATGAAAGTTGGAAGTCAGACTGTTAGGGGGAAACTGTTAAGTATAGATTTGAACCACAATTTCACAACTTAATTGCTGGTTGACTTGGACCAAAATACTTTCTCTGTGTGCGTCTCTGGTTGTGAGCATGTGTGCTTGTGTGTGTGTGTACAGAATGGGAGTCTTATATAAAGGTAGCACAATCACAGGAGTGACACCTCATTACCTTTGCCATATTCATTGGTTAGAAGCCAGGTACCAGGTCCTGGCCACAAACTAGTGGTAGGAAGTACGATACATGAAAGTGTGAACTGTTGGGGACAGGAATCATGTGGGGGTCACCTTAGAGTGTGACCTTAGAGTGGCAGACACCCCACATGCAAATAGACTCATGAAGTATACCTGAGGAACTCTTGGCTTATATTACATACCCTGTCACACTTACTTGGAAATCTTAAAACTTTGTAAATTAGGGAACTACTTAATTCTTTACATTCACTTTTAGCTTTAATTCTTGTTCCTGAACATACTTTTAAAAAATTCCATTTTGTCATCCCGATTTCTTCATGCAACCCTGTTTTTGCTCCCTTGCGTCTTTCATTTTGCAAACATTTATTTAGCTCTCTTAATAGTTCCAAACACTATTTTAAATACTGGGGATACCATAGTGTAAGGAAATATCCAGTATCATCATGTTCACAGAGCTTATGGATTATAGGAAACCAAAATTATAAATGTCAACTATGAGATAGTGTCACAAATGTAATCAGCCAAAAAGCCCAAGGTCATGGGCAGGCATGTAGGAGGAATACCCAAACTATTCTGGAGGGGAAAGGAAAAACTTCTCAGAGGAGGTGACCACAAGATTTTAGTTAAAAACCTAGAACAGTAGTAAAATAGCAGGATGTTAAAGTCTATACTGAGGGCCAAACATTCTTAATGACTTAAACAGCAAGCTGAATTGCTGTATTTTCATCCATCTGTTTGAAATGATAGCTTAAACCTCAAACTTTCTTAAGTATATAAGAAAAAATAAAAATAGAACTGCCATATGATCCAGCAGTCCCATTCCTGGGCATACACCTGGAGAAAATCATGATTCAAAAAGATGTATGCACGCCAGTGTTCATTGCAGCACTATTTACAACAGCCAATACATACGTGGAAACAAGCTAAATGTCCACCAACAGAGGAATGGATAAAGATGTGGTATACACACACATATATAATGGAATATTACTCAGTCATAAAAAAGAATGAAATAACACCATCTGCAGCAACAAGGATGAACTCTGGCAGGCTACAGTCCACAGGATTGTAAAGAGCTGGACACAACTGAAGTGACTTAGCACAGACAGACCTAGAGATATCATACTAAGTGAAGTCAGACAGAGAAAGACAAATATCATATGATATCACTAATGTGTGGAATCTAATTGTTTTTACATGATACAAATGAACTTTTTTTTTTTTACAAAACAGAAGACACAGATGTTAAAAACAAACACACTGGGATGACCCAGAGGGATGGTATGTGGAGGGAGGTGGGAGGGGGGTTCAGGATTGGAAACACGTGTATACCCGTAGCAGATTCATGTTGAAGTATGGCAAAACCAATACAATATTGTAAAGTAAACAATAAATAAATAAAAAGAAGAAGAAGAAGAAAATCTTATGGTTACCAAACAGGAGGAATCAAAGGTGTGGAAAGATAAATCAGGAGCTTGGGATTAGCATATACACACGGGTATACGTAGGCAACCAACAAGGACCTACTGTATAGCAGAGGGGACTTGACTCAATATTGGGTGATAACCTATACGAGCAAAAAACCTGAAAAAAAAGAATATATATTCAGTATATGTATAACTGAATCACTTTGTTGTATACATGAAAGTAATATAACATCATCAATCAACAATACTCCAATAAAATTTTTTAAGATTAAGTACATCAGCTTTTGTGATGCATTAGTAAAAGTGAGTCTATGAACAAACTCATAATGATTATAATATTGCTGAATAAAAGTTATCATTATCTAAACTTAATTAAGTCAAAACTCTTTACTTCTCTATGGCTCAGTTCTCTCGTTTATAAAACGATTTGGGATTAGTCATTTCTAAGATATTTGTGTGTGTTTGCTAAGTCGCTTCAGTCATGTCTGTCTGACTCTGCAACATTATAGACTGTAGCCCGTCAGACTCTTCAATCTTGGTTCTAAATTCTGTGATTCCATGAGTCTGTTGGCTTTAGAATGGCATTACTTAAACAGGAATGATGGTGCTAGAGGACACTTTAGCTGAGATCCACGCCCATGTCCAGGTAACACCTCCACGAGCAACATCTTTGTGTCAATTATCATAAGGCTCCCCCTTCTGGTGGATGCTGTATAGAAAGGTGTCCTTTCTTCAGGGCTTCCCTGGTGGCTCAGAGGTTAAAGCATCTGCCTCCAATGCGGGAGACCCAGGTTCAATCCCTGGGTCAGAGCTTTTTGAGAGCAGTGAGGGTTTGGTTCAGGGCCTCAGAGGCTCTTGGTGGAGTGGAAGAAGTATATGATGGTACTGCTGCTGCTGCTGCTAAGTCGCTTCAGTCGTGTCCGACTCTGTGCGACCCCATAGACGGCAGCCCACCAGGCTCCCCCGTCCCTGGGATTCTCCAGGCAAGAACACTGGAGCGGGTTGCCATTTCCTTCTCCAATACATGAAAGTGAAAAGTGAAAGTGAAGGCGCTCAGTTGTATCGGACACTGTACTGAATTCAGTGTTATTTCTGACCCAGTTAGAACCATTCAAAGCTCCAAAGTGAAAGTGAAGTCGCTCAGTCGTGTCCAACTCTTTGCGACCCTGTGGGCTGTAGCCCACCAGGCTCCTCCGTCCATGGGATTCTCCAGACAAGAATACTAGAGTGGGTTGCCATTTCCTTCTCCAGGGGATCTTCCCGACCCAGGGATCGAACCCAGGTCTCCTGCATTGCAGGCAGACACTTTAACCTCTGAGCCACCAGGGAATACACAAGAAATCAGAGATAGAGTGGAAGAGAATTAGACGGTGATTTGTTGCTTGTCACAACCCACCTCAGATCATGTTAAGTTCCTGAACACCCCAGTAGAGGAAGTAAGGTACACTTGGACTTATTTTTAACAAGGGCACCTAATGTTTTTGAAGGTAGAATTATGTGTTTGCATTATAAAAATTCTGTTTCTGTAATCCTTACCTAGTCTTTTCTCAGGCTCTAGTGTTATCACACTAAAAAATCTGTAATGGCAACATTATGAGATTTATAATAAGGGTAGCATCCATAAAAGTAAATTTATCATTTTCCTCTTCTGAGTGACAGTTCTGGTCACAGCCTCTCCTCTGCCCCAGAGCCCTCAGTCAGCTGCAGTCTATACCCTTCTTAAAACCCTTGTCAGCTCCTCCTAGGGACTTGTTGCCCACTACACCCTGTGATTTCTCTCTCCAGGGCAGGTTGTGTCACGCATTGCCTGGTAGCTATTCAGGAGTAATTAAAGTAAAGTAGTTCTTTGCAACCCCATGGACTGTAGCCCACCAGGCTCCTCCCTCAACGGGATTCTCCAGGCAAGAATACTGGAGTGGGTTGCCATTTCCTTCTCCAGGGGATCTTCCCAACCCAGGGATCAAACCCAGGTCTCCCGAATTGCAGGCAGACAGTTTAACCTCTGAGCCACCGGGAAGAGCTCAGAAGTAATTAGGTTCACTTAAATCCTCACTCGTCTCAAAGGCCCAGTAAGCCCCACCCAGCAAATATCTCTCCTTCCTATAAGGGTTCATTTAGGTTCTCAAATGTCCTCAGAAGCTAAATGCCTTCTTAGANGGCAGACAGTTTAACCTCTGAGCCACCGGGAAGAGCTCAGAAGTAATTAGGTTCACTTAAATCCTCACTCGTCTCAAAGGCCCAGTAAGCCCCACCCAGCAAATATCTCTCCTTCCTATAAGGGTTCATTTAGGTTCTCAAATGTCCTCAGAAGCTAAATGCCTTCTTAGATGCCTCACCAGTTGGCAAATGGATGGACTGTGTTTTATGCTGTTTTGGCACTGAGCTGGGTAGTCATGGCCAGGGTGACCCTGGACAGTCTGACAATCCTCCTAGAACATGACACCCATTCCTCCATAAACAGAGCCCAGGTGAGGTCTCTAAAATGAACATACAAGATGAAGAATATTATATATAGTGAGTAATGTTTTATACATTTATATACAGGGGTAAGAAATCACTTCTCTGACAATATCAAATTATTAAGATTGAGGTAGGAAAGATGGTCAACTTCAATTATCATCATTATTGAGCTTAACAGATTATATGTATTACTCCCTCACTGTGTACCAGACATTTTATAAAGTACTTCCCTGAATTACCTAAGAAAATCTTCACAATGCCAAGAAGTTGCTACTACTATGATTTTAAGGACAATCTCATTTGTTTTGCAACTAATTTTACAAAAATTAATTAAAAATGTTTAAATGACTTCCAGTGCTCAGTTGCTCAGCTGTGTTCAACTCTTTGCAATCCCATGGACTGTAGCCTGCCAGGCTCTTCTGTCCATGGAATTTTTCAGGCAAGATTACTGGTGTGGGTTGCCAGTTCCTCCTCCAGGGGATCTTCCCAACACAGGGATCGAACCTACATCTCTTGCCTCTCCTGCATTGGCAGGTCGATTCTTTACCTCTAGCACCATCTGGGAAGCAAAATGACTTCCTAGAAGTTGTTTTAAAATGAGCTAAATGGATATATATTGCCATGGAAAGATGTTCAAGAGATGTTAAATTGGAAAAGAAAATGAAACCAAGCTGTTGCATTTTTTTTTCCAATTTCGAATGTCCTACAAAAATAATTCCATCTTTTTTGTAAAGATAAATTGTTTATCTAGCTGACTGCACACACAAAAAGTAGATTTACTCACAAGAATTTTATTAACTAAAATTTTAATGAGTTAATTCTAAATATGGCACGGAAAAGATTAGGAAGGGCAGGGACTCTCCTCTTTTAATTTACTCAAGTCTTGTAATTTACTACAAAAACTACATTGATTTTTTTAACAAAGACCTTTTTTAAGGTAAAAATAAATGAATAAAAGATGTCATAGTCAAGTTCTAAGCATTTTCTTCATACAACCCAGGTGAGTATTTCTTCCAAGTTTTAAAACATCAATATGATAAGCATATAAACTGTCTCTTATAC
>SJYT01006041.1:88464-135719 GCA_006410635.1 Cephalophus harveyi | reverse complement strand
GCATATAAATATTCATAATTGATAAAAGCTAACTAAATCTAACCAAAGTAAAGAAGTTTGCTTCTATTTTTTAATTGGCCTAAATAAATTGATTCAAGCAGAGTTTTCTGGAAGTCATCTAATTCTCTGTAATAATTTAATGATGATGATGACAATTATGATCAACATTATACAGTGATTTTCAGATTTACATATTAAAAATCATGTTCCCTTGAATTTTATTCTATTAATAACAGCAGTCATCTTGTATTAGGTTCAGCAACAAGTTTCAAAAAATAAATAACAACAGTAGCTCAAACAAAACAGAAATGAAAGACTTCCTTGGTGATCCAGTGGTTAAGAATCCTCCTGCCAATGCAGGGCCAATGGGTTCAATCCCTAGTCACAGAAGATTCATGCCACTGGACAACTAAGCTCAGCCCCTGGAGCCTGGGAGCCACAACTACTAAGCCTGCACATCACGAGTACTGAAGTCTGAGTGTCCTGGAGCATGTGCTCTGCAATGAGAAGCCCCAGCAATAGGAAGCACCACGACTAGAATGGAGCCCCTGAATGCTGCAACTAGAGGAAGCCTGGGCACAGCAGTGAAGACCCAGCTCAGACAAAAGCAAACAAATAAATAAAATAAAAATATAAATGCATTTCTTTTCTAAAAGCCTGGGAAAATAATCTAGGGCATTTGTGGTGACGATCATAAGAGACCCAGATTCCTGTCCTTTCTCTGCTATCCTCAATACACAGCTTCTGTCTCATTGTTTAAAATGACTGCTTCAGTTCCATCCATCATACCTGAATTCCAGCTTGCAGAAAGGAACAAGGGGAAGAAGAGGGAACAAAGTGAAGAAATCCTCCCTTTTATAAGGATACTTTCTGGAAGTTTCAGATACAACTTCTACTTTTACCCATTTGGCCAGAAATTAATCACATAAACATACCTAGTAAAGTAATGCTCAAAATTCTCCAAGCCAGGCTTCAGCAATACGTGAACTGTGAAATTCCAGATGTTCAAGCTGGTTTTAGAAAAGGCAGAGGAACCAGAGATCTAATTGCCAACATCTGCTGGATCATTGAAAAAGCAAGAGAGTTCCAGAAAAACATCTACTTCTGCTTTATGACTATGCCAAAGCCTTTGACTGTGTGGATCACAATAAACTGTGGAAAATTCTGAGAGAGATGGGAATACCAGACTACCTGAGTCCCTTGGACTGCAAGGAGATCCAACCAGTCCATTCTAAAGGAGATCAGTCCTGGGTGTTCTTTGGAAGGAATTATGTTGAAGCTGAAACTCCAGTATTGTGGCCACCTCATGTGAAGAGTTGACTCATTGAAAAGACTCTGATGCTGAGAGGGATTGGGGGCAGGAGGAGAAGGGGATGACAGAGGATGAGATGGCTGGATGGCATCACTGATTCAATGGACGTGAGTTTGAGTGAGCTCAGCGAGTTGGTGATGGACAGGGAGACGTGCATGCTGCGATTCATGGGGCCACAGAGTCGGACACGACTGAGCCACTGAACTGAAGTGAACCAAAAGATCTACTAGCAAACTTTGCTTTTGAACTGAATGTTCATTTGCTGCGTTAGTTTTTCTGCTTACCAGGCATAAGTAAACACTCCATGCATGTCTACTTTTGGTCAATACATAGTTTAAATGTAGGAGCTTCTAAAATGAATTATATTATTTCCATCTAATACCAGTAAAAGTGATATTCAGTAAAGAATAATAGGGAAATCCTTAGATAAAGAGAAATGCTGCTGCTGCTGCTAAGTTGCTTCAGTCGTGTCCGACTCTGTGCGACCCCATAGACGGCAGCCCACCAGGCTCCCCCGTCCCTGGGTTTCTCCAGGCAAGAACACTGGAGGGGGTTGCCATTTCCTTCTCCAATGCATGAAAGTGAAAGGTGAAAGTGAAGTCGCTCAGGCGTGTCCGACTCTTAGCGACCCCATGGACTGCAGCCTACCAGGCTCCTCCGTCTGTAGGATTCTCCAGGCAAGAGGACTGGAGTGGGGTGCCAATAAAGAGAAATAACCCCCTCCAAACCTACTGAGGAGATTGGCTTACAGCTCTTTATTAGAAATTATGACATATATAAAGTTGCGTTAGATCAGAAAAACGGGGTGGAATGACACTAGTTTAATGATGATTGCAATGACAAGATAATACAATTACCTAATCAAATATGTCTTGGGATGAAACATAAATAAAGGAGATTCATGTCTAGCTACAACGGCACTCTCTATTGAGCACCTAAAATGTGGCCAGTCCAGATTGGGAAGAGCTGTAAATACAAAATGCATATAGAATTTTGAAGACTTGGTATAAATGTAAGAATGTAAAATAACTCACCAATACTTTTATATTGAGTATATGTTGAAAAAATGTGTATATACACACATACATTTTTTTCTTTCTTTTTTTTTTTTTGTTTTGGTGCTCCACAAAGCTTATAGGATCTCAGTTCCTTGACCAGGGATTGAACCCACACCTCTTGCAGTGGAAGTGTGGAGTCTTAGCCGCTGAACTGCCAGGGAATTTCCATGAAAAGATATCTTAGATATTTGGACTAAATAAAATCTATTATTATTAGATTTCATTTCACCTATTTCTTTTTACTTTTAAAAATATGGCTACTAGAAAATTTTGCTCTTGCCTGTAAGGTTCATGTTGTAATTCTTTTAGACAAATGGTTTATATAAACAGCATAAAAGGAAAGAACAAGGGGTTCTTTACCTCAAGAAAGAGGGTTTTTACCATTGTCCAAGAGGGGAAAAAAGTCTTGCTCTGAAGTGAACTGAATTTCCCAGAGACAAGACTGACAGTCTGTTTCTGAGTAGTAATATTTCAACAGGATTTCTAATCATGTAGTTAAAATCATCTGAAAAATAATTATGTAACTATCCTATTTCCCTGTAAAGGATTCTACCCTTAGGGAGGAGAAGAGAGAGAATCATCTGATGACTAACTGAGCTTTCCTAGATCTTCCAGTATAGGAAGGAGCATCTGGAGTGGGAGATAAGTGCATTTTTGGTTACTGGAAAGAATATGCTTTAGCGGAAGTAAATGCATCGATGTACAGTCAGTTATGAGGCTTTTGCCTGCAAATAATAGAAAAACTGATTTCAGCTGTAAGGAAATATGTTATCTTAACACCAAGGCCAGAGAAAAGGCAAGTTCTTCTGGGTGATCAGGCTCCATTTGTCAGCAGGCTTCTCAAGCTCTGCCTTCCCAGGTGTGCTGGCTTCTCTTCAAATTATGTTTAATAATGTAACAAATAATGTTACATTGTATTTAATAATGAAACAAATGTAAGAAATGTGGCTTCATTTCTTCTTATTCTGTTTCTTACTCTACTCTTCATCATTCAAAAATTCCCCAAATATAATCACATTAATCTTGTCACAGGTTTTTGCCAGCATTCACTTATTTATTCATTCACTGAGCACCTGTGATGTATCAGGCAAAACACAGTTCTTGCTCTTATGGAACTTTCTCTCTTATTAGACACAAAAGACAAATGCATACAAGTCATATCCTCAATTTTGCCAAAATTGTAGGGCTGTTCAATATGCTTGAAGTTTGTGCTGTTGTTATTGTTGTTCAGTTGTTAAGTCATGGCCAACTCTTAGTGACCTCAGACTATAGTCCACCGGCCTCCTCTGTCCATGGGATTTCCCAGTCAAGAATCCTGGGTCGCCATTTCCTACTCCAAGGCATCTTCCCAATCCAGGGATCTAACCTGTGTCTCCTGTCTTGGCGGGCGGATTCTTCGCCACTGAGCCACCAGGGAAGCGCTGCTTCAAGCTACACATGATCTAAACATACCCCTAAAGTTTACGTCTTTGAGAATCCGCAGCCAAATTAGGTGAAAGAGCCAGAGAGGTCAGTTCAAGTCACTCTAGGTCTGAAACTTGTATCAACAGGTTTTTCCATTCTTCAGGGACTTAAATCCCTTAATGAGTAGTGCCTGTGGAACTATATGATGATGTTTGTCAAATGTCTTAGTCAAATGAGAGTAAGGCTTTAATTCTCCATGAACTTGTTTCTGACCAGCAGAAACACCAGGGGGTAATTTCTAGGGCTTGACTCTAGGAAGGAGGCCAGGCTGAGCCATCTAATTTTACTGCCATAATATCATTTCTCAAAACACCTGAGTGGTGGGTAGCTCCAGGGAGAAACAAATCAACTCGCCTTCTGAACTGATGAAGCATTTTGCCAGCACTTTAGATCGATTATAAACTGAACTAGACAGAACTTGGTTCGAGTTTCTGAGTTAGTGACTTTGGATGTGTTATCTCACATGTGATGATCAGGTTCTGGGTGGAAGGTATCTCCAACTCTATAAAGTTGGTTTTGTTTTGTTATGATACCCATTTGAAACCTGAGGAAATTGAGGCTCAAGGAGTAAGTTCAGTTCAGTTACTCAGTCGTGTCTAACTCTTTGCGACCCCATGGATAGCAGCACGTCAGGCCTCCCTGTCCATCGCCAACTCCCAGAGTTTACTCAAACTCATATCCATTGAGTTGGTGATGCCATCCAACCATCTCATCCTCTGTCATCCCCTTCTCCTCCCGCCTTCAATGTTTCCCAGTATTAGGGTCTTTTCCAATGAGTCAGTTCTCTGCATCAGGTGAACTCCAAAGTATTGGAGTTTCAGCTTCAGCATCAGTCCTTCCAATGAATATTCAGGACTGATTTCCTTTAGGATGGACTGGTTGGATCTCCTTGCAGTCCAAGGGATTCTCAAGAGTCTTCTCCAACACCACGGTTCAAAAGCATCAATTCTTCAGTGCTCAGCTTTCTCTATAGTCCAACTGTCACATCCATACATGACTACTGGAAAAACCATAGCCTTGACTAGACAGAACTTTGATGACAAAGTAATGTCTCTGCTTTTTAATATGCTGTCTAGGTTGGTCATAGCTTTTCTTCCAAGGAGCAAGCGTCTTTTAATTTCATGGCAGCAGTCACCATCTGCAGTGATTTTGGAGCCCAGAGAAATAAAGATTGTCACTGTTTCCACTGTTTCCCTATCTATTGGCCATGAAGTGATGGGACCAGATGCCATGATCTTAGTTTTCTGAATGTTGAGTTTTAAGCAAACTTTTTCACTCTCCTCTTTCATCAAGAGGCTCTTTAGTTCTTTGCTTTCTGCCATAAGTGTGGTATCATCTGCATATCTGAGGTTATTGATATTTCTCCCAGCAATCTTGATTCCAGCTTGTGCTTCATCCAGTCCAGCGTTTCTCATGATATACTCTGCATATAAATTAAATAAGCAGGGTGATACAATATACAGCCTTGATGTACCCCTTTCCCGATTTGGAACCAGTCTGTTGTTCCATGTCCAGTTCTGTTGCTTCCTGACATGCATACAGATTTCTCAAGAGGCAGGTCAGGTGGTCTGGTATTCCCATCTCTTTCAGAATTTTCCACAGTTTGTTGTGATCCATACAGTCAAAGGCTTTGGCATAGTCAATAAAGCAGAAGTCTGTCTCTTATACACATCTAGATGTGTATAAGAGACAGACTGAGGTTATTGATATTTCTCCCAGCAATCTTGATTCCAGCTTGTGCTTCATCCAGTCCAGCGTTTCTCATGATATACTCTGCATATAAATTAAATAAGCAGGGTGATACAATATACAGCCTTGATGTACCCCTTTCCCGATTTGGAACCAGTCTGTTGTTCCATGTCCAGTTCTGTTGCTTCCTGACATGCATACAGATTTCTCAAGAGGCAGGTCAGGTGGTCTGGTATTCCCATCTCTTTCAGAATTTTCCACAGTTTGTTGTGATCCATACAGTCAAAGGCTTTGGCATAGTCAATAAAGCAGAAGTAGATGTTTTTCTGGAACTCTCTTGCTTTTTCAATGATCCAGCAGATATGGGCAATTTGATTTCTGGCTCCTCTGCCTTTTCTAAATCTAGATTGGACATCTGGAAGTTCACAGGTCACGTACTGTTGAAGCCTGGCTTGGAGAATTTTGAGCATTACTTTACTAGAGTGTGAGATCAGTGCAATTGTGCAGTAGTTTGAGCATTCTTTGGCATTGCCTTACTTTCGGATTGGAATAAAAATTGACCTTTTCCAGTCCTGTGGCCACTGCTGAGTTTTCCAAATGGCCCCTTAATTTTCCCCCTCAAAGTTCTTTACTATAAGCATGTGGGAACCACTGTGACCCATTGCCTTGATCATTTCTCCTAAAGGTCTAAGGACCCAGGAATTCCCTAGTCATTGTACAATGAAACTTCTATAACTTCATCAGGAAATTCAACTGGAAGGACAGACGGGGCTAATACAAATATTGTGCTGTGCTTAGTCACTCAAGTCATGTCTGACTCTTTGTGACCCCATGGACTGTAGCCCTCCAGGCTCTTCTGTCCTTGGAGATTCTCCAGGCAAGAATATTAGAGTGGGTTGCCATGCCCTCCTCCAGGGGATCTTCTCAACCCTGGGATCGAACCCAGGTATCCCTCATTGCAGGTGGATTCTTTACCAGCTGAGCCACCAGGGAACCCTCCTAAAATATTAGGAAGTAATAAAAACCCAACCCCACCTGCATTTTGATTTTCTATTTTCTTGGTATTAGGTATTGAGTCATTAGAGTTAGGCTCCCACTCACTTCATACTCTAACATGAAACAAAAAGACATGGAAGTGCTATGCCACCTCCAAGTCCATCAGTCAGTATTTGTTGAATAAATAATGAATTATGTTGAATAAAAAAGGAATGAATGAGCCTAGATTTTTCTCTGAAGTTGTCTTCAAAGATAAGTTTAATTGCAGGCCAATCACAAAAATAATAACCAGCTGGTGCTAAAAAGTTTCATATACTGGGTTTCATCCTAAAGCCCTTAATAAGTTTCATTCTTTTACCATTCCTCCATAGCAGATAATTTTATTCCAAGACAAGGAAAAACCAAAATGTCTTTAGTTCTGCTCGGTATTCCAACTTCTTTTGATTCTGAAGAGAGAAAACCAGAAAACCAAGCATAGGGAGAATGACTGGCCCACTCTCAGCTGGCTCTCTTTGGGTTGGGGAGAAGATGTTTCTTTTCATTTAGGGCAGCTCCTTGGGCTCAGTGTGCGTGAGAGAGATGTAGAGGTGTTTTTCTTGACATTCTAAGTGGAACTTGCCCTTGAAGCTGCCTAATCTCGGCTGGCTTCAACCTGAGAATCTCAAAATCTCAAAGGCTTCAACCACTCAAGTAAACGTGGTTGTGTTATGGAAGCAACTCAGTTTAGGACCCTTCATCAATGGTGAGAGTTTTTTCCTGCTACTCCATGAGGCCATCCCACTCCATTTTCCAGCACTTGATAGTGATATTTTACCTAGCGAGACAGACAGCTATTCCCATCGATGCTTGATATTTTTAGTGGCAAACTCATAACACACATATACATAAATGTAGGTAGATATGCATGTAAAGACTAATACACTTCTATTTCCTCACAACAATCCACATTCAATAATTACTTTTTTCACAAAACTCACAAAACAGGTAGAGTTTTTTAACCATGGCTGATTCATGTCAATGTATAGCAAAACCAATACAGTATTGTAAAGCAAAATAAAGTTAAAATTAAAAATAAATAAATACAAATAAACTGGGGGACCTATAGCAAGAGAGGATTTCCTTTCCTTCAAACTATGCTTTACCTCAAATCCTACCACCCCATCCCTGTCTCCTTTCCTTTCTCTAAAAAGGAGGAAAACACAAAAGTTCTCCTAAGGATACTTGTCAATGATTAAAATTCCACCAGTGGAAGCATATATTCCTTTGATAAAATGTGTTACTGCTTAATGATACATAGACGACTCTGGAGTGAAGCTGCGGGTTTGACTTCATCATCTTAACCTTTTATATTGATAGGGGAGAGATTTAGCTCCAGAAACCAACTCCGAGATCGGCAGAGGTAACTGAGTAGGAAAATCTCTGAGTCCTCTCACAAACACACCAAGATCACAACGATCTGCAGAAGGACTATCGATGAGAAAGACTGGAACCTGCCAGAAAAGATCTGCAACTAACAACATCAAGAAGAAACTACAGCGAGATGGGGAGGCGGGGCAGACTGGCAGCATACTCAAGCCCCACACACCCAGGTGTGTGACTCACAAACTGGAGAATTATATTGCAGAGGTTCTTCCTAAAGAAGTGAGAATCCTGAGCCCCATGCCAGGGTCCCAAAGGTCTTGCACAGGGAAGATGAGCTGCCAGAGTATTAGACTTTAAAGCCAGTGGAGTTTAATTTTAGGAGTCCCACGGGACTGGGGGAAATAGAGATTTCAGCCTTAAAAGGCCCACACTAAATCCTACATGCCCAAAACAAAAGCCGTAACTTGATAAAACTTTAGCCAGTCCTACCTGCTGGTCTTGGAGAGTCTCCTGGAGATGTGGAGGTCGCCTGTGGCTCATACTGGGGACACAGGCACTGGCAGCAACCGATCCTGGGAGCGAAACCTGGCATGGATGCTGGTGCATTCAGAGGCTGATGGGTGGATTTTGAAACCTTCCCTCCAGTTCATTAGTGTCAACACCTGGTCCTACCTAATAACCTGTAGGCCCCAGTGCTGAGAGACTTCAGGTCAAGCAATTAACACGGCAGGGATACAGCTGCTCCCATCAGCAGACAGGCTGTGTCCAGAACTGGCTGTGGGTTCAGGAGGTCTTAAGTAGTTAAGACTCTGAGTTTCCACTGTAGGGGGCTTGGGTTCAATCCTTGGTCGGGGAAGTTTCGCATGCTCTGATGTGGCCAAAAAAAAAGCCTGATGGGACTTGGGTTCCATATTAAAAAATAATAATAATAAAGTGATAGAAAATACAATTTTTTAAAAATAAAGAGTTTATTCCCCACCTTAAAAAAAAATTTTTTTAAAAGGTGGCTGAATTATTTGTTAGCAGTGTAAGATTTTAAAATGTATAAATCTTTTCTTTGAATATAAATTACTTACAGAATAAATTTTCACCCTCTGCATGTTCTTACACACAGCAGTTAACTGCTGAGGCTTAGGGTTTACACAGTGAATGGGGATGACAGTAGATTCAGTAAATAACTTCTGGACAACTTAGGATAGCTCCCCATAGTTCACAGTAATTGAATAAGATTAGGATAGATAAAAAATTTTCCCTGCTAACCTACTATGATATTTATCTTAAACTCAGAGCTCTGAAACAGTTCAAATAAACACAGTAAAATTTTCTTTAAGTGTAGCTGAATCTGAGAGTTACATTCTGAATGGCTGATTTCAAGGTTTATAGCTATTTAAATTTGTGTTTCATTTTGGATGTTTAGTTACCTTCTTGCTTGTGAGATCTCCTTGACTACTATCTGCTTTTACCCATCCTTGTAGCAATGGCTTCTTTCAGATCAGTTCAGTTGCTCAGTCGTGTCCTACTCTTTGCGACCCCATAAATCACAGCACGCCAGGCCTCCCTGTCCATCACCAACTCCCAGAGTTTACCCAAACTCATGTCCATCGAGTCAGTGATGCCATCCAACCATTTCATCCTCTGTTGTCCCCTTCTCCTCCTGCCTCAATCCCTCCCAGCATCAGGGTCTTTTCCAATGAGTCAACTTTTCGCATCAGTGGCCAAAGTATTGGAGTTTCAGCTTCAGCATCAGTCCTTCCAATGAACACCTGGGACTGATCTCCTTTAGGATGGACTGGTTGGATCTCCTTGCAGTCCAAGGGACTCTCAAGAGTGTTGGGGGAAGCCTAATCTTGTTCTCACTGAGAAATAAAATGAGCAGTGAAATGTAAACAACCTCTGTTGACTTGAAAGAAATACATTTAGAGCACAAGTCTCTTTCAAGGTATTCAAAGTCCAAAAACCTCTCTTCACAGAGTAATAGCTGCAGCAAGGTTTCAGCAAATATACTCTTAGCAATTATGTTGCACATCATTTAATGCTGACTATCTGTGTCTAAAAGTCAAGCCAGTTTTGGTGGACATCTCTTTTCAAAGGATTCTTTTACTTTCTGAGAGGATTTCTCTGGCATTCTCATCTCAATTTCTTTTTCCTTAATTTTAAGTACTGTTTGAGTTTGCAAGAAATCTCTTTCCTGAACTCCTGTTTCTGGCAGAAGAATGAATTTAGATGAGTGAGAAAAGTTATAAGATGAAAAGTGAAAAAGAGGGTTGTCTGTCTCGGTACCAGTTACACTGCTGCAGGTTGTCTGTTATTATGCATTATCTCAGGACTTGGGCTTCCCTGCCCAAGGGAAGATGGTAAAGAACCTGCCTGCAATACAGGAGACCTGGGTTCAATCGCTGCATCAGGAAGATCCTCTGGAGGCTTGGCAACCCATTCCAGTATTCTTGCCTGAAAAATCCCCATGGACAGAGGAGCCCGGCGGGCTGCTGGCCACGGGGCCACAAAACTGGATATGCCTAAGCAACTAAGCACAGTACATCTCAATACTTAGAAAACAAGTGATAACTATGTCTTAGAGGGGTATCTCATATTGTACCCCAGTCATGATTCTATGACTATTTTGAACTGAATAGAGAGAGAAGCAGTTTTAAAGTCTATAGAGAATCAGACAAGGCTGTTGTCTAGTAGACTTCCAGAGGATAGAGATTAAGATGCTGTTTCTGAACAGCTAATTGAAACTTACAAGTGACAGGATCTGATCAAAGGTGGGCCTTTACTCATGCCAGAGCCTATTCCCCTTCTATGTATTATTTCTAAATTGTATAACTTAAGTTATGTATGTGTATGCTCAGTTGCTCTTTGCAACTGTAGCCTGCCAAGCTCCTCTGTTTATGAGATTTTCCAGGCAAGAATACTAAAGTGGGTTGCCATTTTCTCCTCCGGGTAAATCATGCATAGGTTATTGCATAACTTAGTGATGTGAATCAACAGCAATCATTTATTATTTTTAGGATTTCTCATGGTTTTGGAGGTTAACTGATCTCAGCAGGTGGTTGTCACTTGGGGTGGCTCATGTAGTTGCATGTGGCGATTCTGACAATTGGTGCTCCTAGAACATCTCTGTCATTATGTGGCCTCTCCAGCAGGACAGCTTCAGGGAATCAGATTTGCAACATGGCGATTCAGGAGCCCAAAGGCACACAAAGAGCTTCCAGTCAGCTTTTTAGCTCCTCATTCTTAAATATGATCACATTGCCAAGGTTTATCAAGTATGGGAGGAAAGTAACACGAAAGATAAAGACTAAAACAAAGCAGAAATAAAAGGGGGCAGGAGGTTCAGAGGAAGTACATGAATGACATATAGGCTTACCATTTTCCAGGTGCTGTTCTAAATGAGTACTACGTATTAACCTCATTTGAACCTCCAAACAACTCTATGCAGTGAGTACTCTCATTACTGCTCTTTTTGCTGAGGAAACTGATAAACAGAGGTCAGGTAACTTGCCTAAGTTACTTGTCATAGTCAGTGGCAGTACTGGCATTTGAATTGTTTGCAGAGTCCAAGTTCATGACCATTATATCACATACCAGAAACCATTCACGGAAAAGCAGAAAAAGTCTCTATATATAGTATCTTCAGAGACAAGAGTAGGTTTTACACTTATGAAACAAGAAAAGAGTGCTATTTTACAAAGAACATTTAGGGGAAAAAAAGAGATTTTTAAAATTTAAAAGAATGCAATGATGCAAATAAAAACAGGGATTATAACACAAATTTTGAAGGAAATTTCAGAAATTTAAATAAAAAGCTGAGATAGAAAATAAGATATTAATAGAAGTGACAGGAAAATGAAAGGCTTAGGGGCTTCCCTGGTGGCTCAGATGGTAAAGAATCTACCTGCAATGCAGAGATCCAGGTTCAATCCCTGAGTCAAGAAGATCCCCTGGAGAAGGGAATGGCAACCCACTCCAGTATTCTTGCATGGGATATCCCATGGACAGAGAAGCCTGGCCGGCTACAGTCCATGGGGTTGAAAATAGTTGGACACGATTTAGAAACTAAATAGCAACAATAGCATAATGAGTGAAATAAAGATCTATATCAAGGCTCACCATCAAAAAGCCAGAGATAAAGACCTTAAATGTTTTCCAGAGAGAAAAATCAGCTCTTAAAAGGATTTAGAATCCACTGAACTTCTCAACAGCAACATGGGCCATGTTCCCGTTGGAACACTGCCTTCAGCTCTGAGGGGAAATGATTTCCAACCTTGAATGCTGTACAGTGCCAAACCACAACCAGACCAGAGCACCCAGTAAAGGTATTTTCTGACATGTAATCCCTCGACATGTTTCTCTCTCAAGTCCCCGTTCTCAACAGATCACTTTGCTTCTTCCAAATGATGGAGGAAATAAAAAAAGAGGAAGGCATGAAATTCAAACCCTGAGGGGTAGATAGCAGATGAGAATGGATGCTCATGATCATCCATTTCGAGGGTGGAGGAAATTTCCAGGACTATTGCAGTGTAGCAGGCCTGGAGCACAGGACAGAGAGCCCCATGGAGACTTTTACCATGAAAAAGACAGCACTGACATGTCACCTAATGGGTCTGATTTTACTAGAAGTTTAACAGCAGTGTTAGAAAATTTGAGGATGTGTGAATAATAGGTACATGGGAGGCTAAGGACACAAAATAGTACAGGACTTTGTTAAAGTCCAGGAAAAACAAAAATTACTACAAGAAAAGAGAAGAAAGTTGCAAAACATGGTGTGGCCCAGCTGTGAGTGGTATGTATTAAGCAATGAATTAACTCGAAAGTGTTCTATAAATAGTGGGAAGTTTGAAAAAGAGACCTATATTTGTGGGGTGTGCCCAGGCCCCTTGATCATAATTTTAAATGTAGGGAAATGAATCAATAATGATATCTCAAGTTGAAAAGTCAATACAGTGAACAATAGGTAAAAAATATTGGGGGATATATACTTTTGTGGGCAAAAAATGTTGCCTGCCATCAAGACTTCCACCGCTGTAGTTGCCCCCTGCCCTCTGACAGGAACTCAGGATGGAGAAAAACATGATACTGGCTCTACATAGCTAAGATCCATGTGTGTGTACTAAGCAGTTTTACTTGTGTCTGACTGTGTGTGACCCCATTGACTGTAGCCTGTCAGGCTCCTCTGTCCATGGGATTCTTCAGGCAAGAACTCTGGAGTGGGTTGCCATGCCTTCCTCCAGGGATCTTCCTGACCCAGGGATCGAACCCGTGTCTCTTTGGAAGGTAGGTTCTTTACCATGAGCACTACCTGGGAAATCTAGTTAAGATGCATATCGAGGAATAGTCTCATTGAACCCAGTGTCTCTTGCATCTTCCTACATCTCTCTACCAGCGTCTGTAAATGTGAATAGAAACCAGGAACTTTTGCCTCATTTGGCAAACTTAGACATTTACTTGAAAACATTCTGTTGCAAGAGGCCTGAATTCTCTTTATGGAACAGATTTTCTTTCCACTGGGGCATGAAGGGTCCCTTTTAAATTTCTCTGGTTATCTGGAGTAGTATAGAGCTGATCTATCATCAATCATTAATTTTGAAAGGAGTTCATCTGATAAGTCGGTGAAGGCGATGGCACCCCACTCCAGTACTCTTGCCTGGAAAATCCCATGGACGGAGGAGCCTGGTGGGCTGCAGTCCATGGGGTCGCGAAGAGTCGGACATGACTGTCTTTCATGCATTGGAAAAGGAAATGGCAACCCACTCCAGTGTTCTTGCCTGGAGAATCCCAGGGACGGGGGAGCCTGGTGGGCTGCCGTCTATGGGGTCGCACAGAGTCGGACACGCCTGAAGCGACTTAGCAGCAGCAGCGGCAGCATCTGATAAGTGAGCACGGTTTAGGAGTGCCTTGAGGAAATAAGGGCTTCCCTGTTGACTCCGACTGTAAAAAATCTGCCTGCAACGCAGGAGACATGGGTTCAGTCCCTGGGCTGGAAGGATCCCCTGGAGAAGGGAATGGCTACCCACTCTAGTATTTTTGCCTGGTGAATGCTATGGACAGGGGAGCCAGGCGGGCTACAGTCCATGGGGTCACAAAGAGTCGGACATGACTGAATGACTATCACTTTCACTTTTGTCAAAAACTAAAGCGTTCAGTGGGTGTAAAGACTGAGAAAAATATGATCTCCACCTGAACGGAACAAGCTGAACTGGGAGAGAAGAGGTCTACAGGGGCAAAGTGGTGTCAACTAGTGAGTTTGGACATCTGAAAAAGGATAGGAAGATTGAAAAATAGTTTCCAAAAGGATCCGTTTTTCTAGTTCATGGGTTTGCTGAGAGCTTGTTTTAGGAAGCTGGTAACTTCTGTAGTTTTAGCCATTTAATAAACACATCTGGATTTAAATATTAGAAGAAGTTTGAGAAGTATCTTAATTTGCTTTGGAATATTTTCAAAATAAATTCTATTTCTAGATGTATTTTCTCCTGGAGAACATTTGTTAATTAGATTTAACTCAGTACCTTCTGGTCCAAACTGAAGATGTGTGTGGGGAAAAAGAAGACATTGTATTTTTCAAATAAAATAGGAAAAGGCAGACTTGGCCTTGATTTTATGGCTCACTGAAAAACTTGGGATATTATAATCTGAAAATAGATGTAGGCAAGATCTGCTGTCTTATCCAATCTCCAGAGCAAAATAGTAAAATTCCTGCTCATTAAAGCTAAACATTTTGGGTTTCTCTCCTTTGAGTAACTTGGCTTGCAAGAGTGTTCTCTCAGCAACTTCTCTGAATTTGGTGCCTGATTTCCTGTAACCCATATCTTTTTCATGATTTTTAAAGAAAAGCTCCAAACTATACTCATTTTTCTATCTTCTCACAGATGACTTTTCTTTAAGAAATGCATCTCTTATTGTCTTCATCTCTTAGAGCTCTTTCCCTCCTCACCACCTGTCACCCAAAGGCTCTTTCCAGATAACTTTCCTGTGAAGTAGAAACTACTTTTTAAGGATATTAAAATCACACTTTGGGTTTTAACATGTTTGGAGAGAAAGCTGAAAATATATTTCAAACATTTTAAGTATTCATGGTCAGTAATCTTCTAAAAGAGATATCAGACAAACACATGTGGATATTTCCATTATTTAAAATTGAATTGAAATTACTTAAATATTAATAAATAGTGAATTGGTGAAATAAGTACAATAGTACTATGCAGTGTTATAAATAGTGATGTGGAGATAATCTATCTATCTAATCATCTATCTATCTTTATGTATTTTAAATAGCTGAGAGTATATTGCTACCTGAAAGAGTATGGTATGACCTCATCTTTGTCTTTAAAAAATGTGTATGTATTTAACATCTATCCACATAAATGTCTGAAAGAAGGTACATGAAAATAGTGGCTTCTTTGGGTGCTTATGAATATGGGTGAATTTCTTTTTTCTTTTTTACATTTTAATGAATTGTCTGTTTTGAAAGGGACGACAGAGGATGAAATGGCTGGATGGCATCACTGACTCGATGGACCCAAGTCTTGAGTGAACTCCGGGAGTTGGTGATGGACAGGGAGGCCTGGCGTGCTGCAATTCATGGGGTCGCAAAGAAGTCGGACACGACTGACCGACTGAACTGAACTGAACTCTTTAATCACAGAAAGAACAAATCATTTTCATTTAAAAATGCATACTATGGGAAATTATTATTTAAATTCTTTAAAAATCCATTCAGTAAGAGGTTATTCCATTCTTAATATATCCACATTAACTATTGAGGGTCCCTTGGACTGCAAGGAGATCCAACCAGTCCATTCTGAAGGAGATCAGCCCTGGGATTTCTTTGGAAGGAATGATGCTAAAGCTGAAACTCCAGTACTTTGGCCACCTCATGAGAAGAGTTGACTCATTGGAAAAGACTGATGCTGGGAGGGATTGGGGGCAGGAGGAGAAGGGGACGACAGAGGATGAGATGGCTGGATGGCATCACGGACTCGATGGACATGAGTCTGAGTGAACTCCAGGAGATGGTGATGGACAGGGAGGCCTGGCGTGCTGCGATTCATGGGGTCGCAAAGAGTCGGACACGACTGAGCGACTGAACTGAACTGAACTGAACTATTGAGGAAAATAGATAAATAACTTTCAAATCATCAAACTATAAACAATAGTCCTGGAAGTAGGACTAAAAAACTGTCTCTATCTTTGAGCAAGATAATACTCTTAAATATTTTAATGGGAATATATTTAGGGGCAATATCGGAAGTATAATTAAAAAGTGTTAGTTGCTTAGTCGTGTCCGACTCTGTGACCCCATGGACTATAGCCTGCCAGGTTCCTCTGTCCATGGAATTCTTCAGAGAATACTGGAGTGGGTTTCCAACCATGAATCTTGACTGGGGACAGCTATACCCTTTGGGCAGAAGTAACTGCTTTCATCAACTGAGTGAAGATCACTGGTAAAATCTTTTATTATATGTGCATAATGGAAGTCAGAATCTCACCGCACCATTAATGAATTGGGAAATGAAGTATGATGCCTTGTCAGAAACCCTAGAAATGCAATTGTGAGTTATTAGAGTTTCCAGAGTAAAACAGAAGCCTGTACAAAAGTTTTGAGGATACCACACAAATAGTACCTGCTTAATTGGCACAAGGCAGAATAACTTAATTAGGGTAATTGACCACAAGGAAACTGGAGCCACTAGAATAAAAAAGAAAGGTTCCATTGACCTGTGAGCCTCAAACCCATTGAAATGAAAATGAAGTACATCTCAGAGCCCCCAGCGTCAGTTTCTAGTTTTAGCCAAATTCCTATTCCTAGTAGTTAATACATATTATCTTTGTAAATTTTTTTACTTTTATACAAGGGTTCATCGTTATTGCTCTTATTACTAATAAGGACAAGGAGCTTGGTTTAGGTCCAATTTAAGGTCTGTGGAAATTAGTTTGGTTTCCTTCCAGACGAAGCCAATGAAAATAACTGGTTCCATTCATTTATTAGTCCAGATAAACAAAGCCAGTTTTATTCTGGGCATAATGCTTATCTGTGTGAGTGACCTGCACGGAAGCCCAGGGGAGGACAGAAACCATGAAAAGCAGAAACTGAAAAGTTGGCCTCTTTCCCCAGGAGCCAACTGTGTTCCAGAGCAAGGAGAAACTACTCAAATGAGCTGAAGAGCAACAGGCTCTTTTGACCTTTGAATATAGGAAAATAAAAGCAATTTTACTGTGTAGTCTGGAAGAACAGTTTTTTCTAGTTTGTACTCAGTTTAACAAAATATAAAAAAGCAAATGGATTGCTTTTTGGGGGCACTGCTCTCTCTCTGTCTCCCAAAGTATATAGAATATGTTTCCTTTGAAAACAAAAGTAAATTATCTTTATTTTGAAATCTTTAAGATAATCCTATATATATACTTGAGCTATTTGGAAATGCTCTTATAATGAAACCAAGTATATAAATATAGACATTCATATCAAGATTGTATGTAACTTACTCTCCAGAAAGCTGCTATAGAATTTACCAAAAATGGCTTTTTTCCATTTCTTTAATTAACTAACTTATAATGACAAATACATTGGCATTGCAAAAATGCAGAATACAAAGTATTTGCAATAAAAGTATACCTACTTCCCAGGTTACCATCCAGAAGTAATCATCCTTCTTACTTTTTCACTTATCTTTTCAGAAATTTTCTGCACACATACAGCAAGATGTGTATAAGAGACAGGGTCAGGTAACTTGCCTAAGTTACTTGTCATAGTCAGTGGCAGTACATATGTAATAAATTAACGTATAAAAAATATTTATGTTTCACAAATGGGAATTTTCTTGCTTTTACCTAGCTTTACTTTTTCTTATTTCTTTTATATTGAAATTAAATATATGTCCTAGAGATCATCCAAATAAGCCTATGTAAGTCTGCATTATTCTTTCTAATGAATGTAAAATATTTAATTATATGAATGTACCATAATCTATTTGATCAGGTATCTGTTGAAGGTTAGAGAGTTGTTACTTGCTTTTTTCTTTTTCTACAAACAATGCTTCAATAAACATTCAGATATATATGTCTTTGCAAGCACATGTAAGAATGGGTAGATAAGTTCTAGAAGTAGGGTTGTTAGGCTGAAGTCTGTACCTCATTTTAAATTCTCCCTATTATAATAAATTTGACAAAATTTTGATTTTCTCTTGAATCATTTCACAATAAAAGTGTGAAAAACCAAAGAATTTACTATATAAAATGGAAACAGTGATGGGTGTTGATTTAAGGTCAACAAAACACTCAATTTTGAATGTTTGTTGTTTAGTCACTCATTCGTGTCCCACTTTTGCAGCCCCATGGACTGTACCCTGCCAGGCTCCTCTGTCCATGGGATTTCCCAGGAAAGAATACTAGAGTGGGTTGCCATTTCCTTCTTCAGGGGATCTTCCTGGGCCAGGGATCAAACCCACATCTCCTGCATTGGCAGGCAGATTTGTTACCACTGAGCGATCCAAGAAGCCCTTTGAATGTTCGATGACCCTGAAAATCATCATGTAGATGCTACTAAATCAGAGAGAAAGAATCTCTACAAGCTTACACTCCCTTTAAAAGAAAATCCAGCTTTTAGTTCTGAAAGAATTTGGCACAAAGTTGTGAAGAGGATATTTTCTAGAGCATTTAAGGTCTCAAAGCAATTCAATTCAACACTGCAAGTATTTATTGCCTGTTTATTCGTTATAAATCCCAGTGGACTGTAAAAAGAATTGCATGCTGTCCCTGCCCACCAGGAAGATGAGAGTATGATCACTGCATAAGCAAGATATTTAGTGAAAGAGACTCCTTTGGGGGGAAAAGGGGATTATTGTAACATGGAAAAATCTTTATCATATCATATCAGTTCTCACATAACAAAGTTATATCATGTCAGCAGTGATATAAGGGAAGACATATTTCTCTAGCACATTGTGGGTGTTAATTTCAAATATTATAAAGGAAGAAAGAATGGAGGAAGGCAAGGAAAAAAGAACATGAAAAACAAAAACAATCTCCAGCATGCATCATCCAGAAAAATTTCTTTTCTTTATATCTCCCTCAGTTATGTGATGGCCCCAAGTTCATACCTTATGACTCACCTACCATGAAGTATTTGCTTTTCTCTGCAACACACACAGCACTCTCCTATTGCATTGCCTTTAAATGTCTCCCTTATATTAGTCTACCCAGCAATAGCTTGTTTATCCTTGCATTGCTGACTCAAGGATCATTATTTTCTCTTCCACCCAGGAAAATATACCCCTTTCTTTCCCTACACTCCTATGCTTCTAAGGTAATATCTCCATCATATCTATTGCATTGCCTTTAAATGTCTCCCTTATATTAGTCTACCCAGCAATAGCTTGTTTATCCTTGCATTGCTGACTCAAGGATCATTATTTTCTCTTCCACCCAGGAAAATATACCCCTTTCTTTCCCTACACTCCTATGCTTCTAAGGTAATATCTCCATCATAGTTTAAGTGTGTGTGTGTGTGTGTGTGTGTGTGTGTGTGTGTGTGTATTGGCCATGCCATGTGGCTTGTGGGATCTTAATTCCCCAACTTCCCCAACCAGGGATCAAACCTAGGTCCACAGTAGTGAAAGTGCCAGGTCTTACCCACTGGACCACCGAGGAACTCCTTCTTTTTTTTTTTCTTTTCTTCCTGACCTTTTGTATTCCTGAGCTGTGTGTTCTTTCTTGGAATATTTTCGCCTACCGTCTTTGTCTTGGTTACCAGTGAATATTACAACTAGGTTATCGTTTCTTTATCTTCTCCCAAAAATACAAGTTTATCTCTCTCACAACTTTTAGCACACTGCTCTGTATTTAATTTTAAAAAGCTTACTGGGTATCTGCCATCCAGTTAGGATGCTAATTTAATGGCTCATGTTGCATCATTAAGGTTTCCCTGATAGCTCAGTTGGTAAAGAATCTGCCTGCAATGCGGGATAACTGGGTTCGATCCCTGGGTTGCATCATTAAACACTTGGTAATAATAGCAAATGATCATCGTGCTTACAATGTGTGAGCACTCTTTTAAGCACTTCCTATAATTAACTTTAATTCTCATAGCAACTGTGGGAAGTAGGCTTGGTAATACTGTGGAAACTGAGGCAATGACAGGTTTGATATTTGCCCAAGTTTAATGTTAAGTGTTGGCACCAGATACTCTGAGCCATTGTTTGAAAATGACCAGAGGTTTAAGCAGACATTTACATTAACACTTAGAGCTAGGCATCACAATTCCTGTTTTGGAGATGAGGTTCAGAGAGGCAAATAGCTTGTTCAAGGTCACAGAGCTTGTTGGCAAAAACAGGATCCAAATTATGTTTAATTCCAAAATCCATGCATTTTCCACTGCCTGTGCTTCAACTCAACCTATCTCTTCCTGGGGCATGACTCAAGTTTCAGATTGTATTTTTCAGCAGTAGTTTTTGCCTGCCAGCATCCATCTTCCTTTTCTCTAGTAACACCATGTTATTCCTTCAAGGATCTACCTTGTCTTACCCTCAGTACATGGAGGTAGCACATGAATTACATTCCTGTTATGGTTACATGTCTTCTTCCCAGGAAGATTTGAAGTTTCTTGAAAGCAGGGATAGTTTCCTCTTTTTCCTCTTCCCTCTTCTTCTTTAACTCTTTCTCTTCTTTTTCTTGTAGGTACATCTCACATGTATAATCCATAGTAGAGACTGAAAATATTTTCTGAATGAATGCCTTGCACATGGTACTTGTTTACTCAATATCTGTGAAATTGGATTGTTTGACAAGACTGCAAATAAAATGAGCCTCAGCAAAGTATAAGAATCTCAGTAGGCAGAGAAAGGTCAAATATATGCCCCAGGCATATTCTACTTCCTTGTACCATTCAAAAACAGAGCATTTTAGCTGCTAGAGGTTTCTGAGATGGTTTTCATGGGAAACCCCATATAGAATTCTTGAGCATAGAATTCTTTGTCTGTTAGACAAAAGGAGCAATGAAGCTAACAAATTCCATATCTCAGAAGAAAAAAAAAAATCAGCATTCTCCAGATAGAGAAGTAAAGGGATCATGATACCTATATCTCAATGGCAAAAGGCAGATAATCCTATGTGGCATTAATCTAAATTTGATTAAGATATTTGGAGTTTCTAAATTAAAAAAAGATTATTATGTCCACCTATCCTCTACCTTTCTAAAACTAGAATTCAAAACAAAATGAAACTGTACACTCTTAACCAAAAATAAACATAACAAAGTCTTGTAGAATTCTATTTTTTTTCTACTACTGATGATCACTTTCAGGCTTTCCAAAAAGGATCACTGTCTATCAAAAAATTTTTTTGGAGGAATCTGCTCTGTTGTGCCTCAAGCATGTTGCTGATTTTTCTTTGGAATAGTCGTGTGTTGCCTCAAAGATGAATGCAGCAGTAATCAAAGTGCTGATCCAGTCATGAAAAGAGAATGTCTCTGTTCTGTACAGTGACCCTAACTTGAGACTTAACTGGTCTAGGTAGCCTCTCTTTTCCTTGTTCAACAGTTTGACATGCATTATTCCTGTACAAAAACCACCATTTATTTCCCATTACCCACAGCAGCATTGCCTGAGCATCTTCTGAAGAAAATCATTTTAATAGATGTAATGCAAAAAGTGCTTTGAGGTCACACGTATATGGGGCTTTCATTTCATCCACTGGGGTTATCATGATATCATGTTACCTATTATCATATTAAGATCTTAATGGGGAAAAAAAGATGTACATAATGACAATATGGAGTCTCCAAAAGGCTGGCACTGGATACCATAATTACCATGGAACAAAAGAAAAGTGAAGGAGGCTAGTATAAATGTGCAAGTTAGACAAGACGCAAACAATTCAAATGAACCTTCTTAGTACTACACTTGAATTCCTGCTTTTGACTGAAGATCCTAATACTTTAATCAGCTATTCTCCAGACTGGTAAATCTACTAGAAGGGCTATGTTTTTAATTGTACATAACCTAAATGTAGAGTACATCATGCAAAATGTTGGGCTGGATGAAGCACATGCTAGAATCAAGATTGCTGGGAGAAACATCAATAACCTCAGATATGCAGAGGACACCACCTTTATGGCAGAAAGTGAAGAGGAACTAAAAAGCCTCTTGATGAAAGTGAAAGAGGAGAATGAAAAAGCTGGCTTAAAACTCAACATTCAAAAAACTAGGATCATGGCATCTGGTCCCATCACTTCATGGCAAATAGATGGGAAGACAATGGAAACAGTGACAGACTTTATTTTCTTGGGCTCCAAAATCACTGCAGATGGTGACAGTAGTCATGAAATTAAAAGGCGCTTACTCCGTGGAAGAAAAGCTATGACAAACCTAGACAGCATATTAAAAAGCAGAGACATTACTTTGCCAACAGAGGTCTGTATACTCAAAGCTATGGTTTTTCTAGTAGTCATGTATGGATGTGAGATTTGGTCCATAAAGAAGGCTGAGTGCCGAATTGATGCTTTTGAACTGCAATTTTGGAGAAGACTCGAGAGTCTCTTAAACAGCAAGGAGATCAAATCAGTCAAATCTAAAGGCAATCAGTCCTGAGTATTCATTGGAAGGACTGATTCTGAAGCTGAAACTCCAAAACTTTGGCCATCTGATGCGAAGAAGTGATTCATTAGAAAAGACTCTGATGCTGGGAAAGATTGAAGGCGGGAAGAGAAGGGGACTACAGAGGACAAGATGGATGGATGGCATCACCAACTTGACATGAGTTTGAGCAAGTTCTGGGAGATGGTGAAGGACAGGGAAGCCTGGCCTGCTGTAGTCCACAGTGTTGCAAAGATTTGGACACAACTGAGCTACGGAACAGCAACAAAACATAAAATTGTGGGAATTCAAGGAGGAGGGTAATGTGAAAGAGGAAGTATCTGCTAAGAGAAAATGTGGCTTAGATCATCATTGTTTCCTTTTGTAGCCATCGATACTTCTCTTTTTGCTAATTTTAGTCTATATTTCCTGTTTTCCGTCTCTATTTACTGAAGGACAACACTGAGAAGAGCTGGGTCTGGAAAAGAAGTAGCCCAAAGGATAGTTTCAATAATGGCTAATATTTTCACTTAATAATGATTAATATTTCCTACGTGCTGATATGTGCTAAGACTTGTATCATCCCATTCAATCAAGTTCCTCCTGAAGTAGGTACTATTGTTTACCTAGGTTTCCAAATGAGGAAATGGAGACTTAGAGAAGTTCAAACAAATAAGCTTGTCCAGGGTCCCATAGCTGCGCTTTAATTACTATCCTGAAATGACTTATGAATGAAAGGGTCATCATGCTCCAGGAATTTAAAGCCCCAGACTGTTGTCCCAACTTTTCTTAAACTTTCTGAGCCTCAGAGCTTCATCTGCCTAAGTTATGGGGTTATTGTGAAGATCAGTAAGATAATGTTTACTTGAAGGACTTTGTAAATACAGACAAACCATAATGCATTACTGTATTATACATAAGAGAATGGATCTTGAGTTAGGAAGTTTCCACCTCAGGACTGAAGTTGGGAAAGACCAGACTGAAATGTTAGAAGGAGAAAGGTGGCTATGTGGTGAAGAATTCTGATATTTGAGAAGTTGGGCAGGCTGGGGAAGATGAACCCACGATGCCTTCTGGGAGAGGGAAAGAGGAAGTGCCCAGTGGAAGATGAGTATGTGGTGACCAGTATGGGATTGTTAGAGCAAAAAAATTAATAAATGAAAAAGCTGAGAGAGAGAGGATGTAAAGCCCAACCCAAAGCTACATACATACAGAATGCCTGTGTGTGTGCTCAGCTGCTCAGTCGTGTCTGACTCTTTGCAACCCCATGGACTGGAGCCTTCCTGGCTCTTCTGTCCATGGAATTTTCCAGGCAAGAATACACAAACAAAATAGTATAAGAGAAGACATGGAGTCTTCTCTGGCTGCTGGATTGTCTACTTTTGCTTATTGTAGCTGCAGGAACAAAAGGTAACCTATTCTGCTCTTCATCCCTGCTCTTCAGCATATTTGTTTTGGGATTCATGGGATATATACATTATTTCTATGGGCTTGTTTCCTTCCAATTTTTTCCCCTTAAGGGGGAATGTACAAAATTGAATTTGACATTTTTGCCAAACCTCTTGAGCCAGTGGTCCTCAAATTTAGTAAACGTCAGAATCCCTGGGATAGGTTTGCCAGATTTAGCAATTAAAAATATAGAACATGCAGTTAATTTTAAGTTTCAGTTAAATATTGAAGAATTTTATTATAAATATGTCCCAAATAGCTCATGGGACATGCCTATACCAAAAAAAATTTACTCATTGTTCATCCAAACTCCAAAGTTAGTTGAAAATTCTATATTTTATCTAGCAGCCCTACCTGGAGCTTGTTAAAATTCTGTTCCATATTCTAATTCTGGAAGTACATCTGAAGTAGGGCCAAGTGATCCTCCAGATGATCCCAATGCAGCTTATGCTTAGCTAACACTCTGAGACATACTGAGTAAGCTTGGAATTCGCCAACATGGGAATGAGAGGTTTCAAGAGGCCTGGAGGACATCTTCAGAAGAGGATGGAGGTATGTGTACAGTGCTTATGGGATGCCAGAAGACCTGTTCCTTGAGTGCAGCAGAGAGAAATCTGAGGGCTAAGACCCCATTGTGGTAACTGGTCCCCACTGTTGTGTCATTTAGTCTTTTCAACAACCCCCGGAAGAAGAAAATCTGTTATCTCAATCTCCTTACATGAGGAAACAAAAGCTCAGGGTGAAGTAACTTCCCCAAGGTCACATAGTAGTATTTCATGGTGTCAGGTTTGACCTAACATCAATCGTTGCCATAGTCCACATTCTGAATCAGTCTTATGCAATGATAGGAAGTTCGGGCAATTTTGCCTATGCAACTTCCCCCCCATCCACCCACCCCCATTTACAGCCTTCTTCAAATTGCTGAGTTAACTAAAATATACTCAGGTATGTGACATCTGCTCTCTAGAAGTACTCAAAGATCTCCACATTCTAATGTATAATATCCAAAAGGCCTGGGGGTTTGTGAAAAGCTTAAGGGTCTAAGCTGATGAGAAAATGGAAGAGCCATTAGATAAGATATTGTTTGAGGCAAGGTTTTTTTTTTTTTTTTAAGGCAGAGAAAGGTCAAATATATGCCCCAGGCATATTCTACTTCCTTGTACCATTCAAAAACAGAGCATTTTAGCTGCTAGAGGTTTCTGAGATGGTTTTCATGGGAAACCCCATATAGAATTCTTGAGCATAGAATTCTTTGTCTGTTAGACAAAAGGAGCAATGAAGCTAACAAATTCCATATCTCAGAAGAAAAAAAAAAATCAGCATTCTCCAGATAGAGAAGTAAAGGGATCATGATACCTATATCTCAATGGCAAAAGGCAGATAATCCTATGTGGCATTAATCTAAATTTGATTAAGATATTTGGAGTTTCTAAATTAAAAAAAGATTATTATGTCCACCTATCCTCTACCTTTCTAAAACTAGAATTCAAAACAAAATGAAACTGTACACTCTTAACCAAAAATAAACATAACAAAGTCTTGTAGAATTCTATTTTTTTTCTACTACTGATGATCACTTTCAGGCTTTCCAAAAAGGATCACTGTCTATCAAAAAATTTTTTTGGAGGAATCTGCTCTGTTGTGCCTCAAGCATGTTGCTGATTTTTCTTTGGAATAGTCGTGTGTTGCCTCAAAGATGAATGCAGCAGTAATCAAAGTGCTGATCCAGTCATGAAAAGAGAATGTCTCTGTTCTGTACAGTGACCCTAACTTGAGACTTAACTGGTCTAGGTAGCCTCTCTTTTCCTTGTTCAACAGTTTGACATGCATTATTCCTGTACAAAAACCACCATTTATTTCCCATTACCCACAGCAGCATTGCCTGAGCATCTTCTGAAGAAAATCATTTTAATAGATGTAATGCAAAAAGTGCTTTGAGGTCACACGTATATGGGGCTTTCATTTCATCCACTGGGGTTATCATGATATCATGTTACCTATTATCATATTAAGATCTTAATGGGGAAAAAAAGATGTACATAATGACAATATGGAGTCTCCAAAAGGCTGGCACTGGATACCATAATTACCATGGAACAAAAGAAAAGTGAAGGAGGCTAGTATAAATGTGCAAGTTAGACAAGACGCAAACAATTCAAATGAACCTTCTTAGTACTACACTTGAATTCCTGCTTTTGACTGAAGATCCTAATACTTTAATCAGCTATTCTCCAGACTGGTAAATCTACTAGAAGGGCTATGTTTTTAATTGTACATAACCTAAATGTAGAGTACATCATGCAAAATGTTGGGCTGGATGAAGCACAAGCTAGAATCAAGATTGCTGGGAGAAACATCAATAACCTCAGATATGCAGAGGACACCACCTTTATGGCAGAAAGTGAAGAGGAACTAAAAAGCCTCTTGATGAAAGTGAAAGAGGAGAATGAAAAAGCTGGCTTAAAACTCAACATTCAAAAAACTAGGATCATGGCATCTGGTCCCATCACTTCATGGCAAATAGATGGGAAGACAATGGAAACAGTGACAGACTTTATTTTCTTGGGCTCCAAAATCACTGCAGATGGTGACAGTAGTCATGAAATTAAAAGGCGCTTACTCCGTGGAAGAAAAGCTATGACAAACCTAGACAGCATATTAAAAAGCAGAGACATTACTTTGCCAACAGAGGTCTGTATACTCAAAGCTATGGTTTTTCTAGTAGTCATGTATGGATGTGAGATTTGGTCCATAAAGAAGGCTGAGTGCCGAATTGATGCTTTTGAACTGCAATTTTGGAGAAGACTCGAGAGTCTCTTAAACAGCAAGGAGATCAAATCAGTCAAATCTAAAGGCAATCAGTCCTGAGTATTCATTGGAAGGACTGATTCTGAAGCTGAAACTCCAAAACTTTGGCCATCTGATGCGAAGAAGTGATTCATTAGAAAAGACTCTGATGCTGGGAAAGATTGAAGGCGGGAAGAGAAGGGGACTACAGAGGACAAGATGGATGGATGGCATCACCAACTTGACATGAGTTTGAGCAAGTTCTGGGAGATGGTGAAGGACAGGGAAGCCTGGCCTGCTGTAGTCCACAGTGTTGCAAAGATTTGGACACAACTGAGCTACGGAACAGCAACAAAACATAAAATTGTGGGAATTCAAGGAGGAGGGTAATGTGAAAGAGGAAGTATCTGCTAAGAGAAAATGTGGCTTAGATCATCATTGTTTCCTTTTGTAGCCATCGATACTTCTCTTTTTGCTAATTTTAGTCTATATTTCCTGTTTTCCGTCTCTATTTACTGAAGGACAACACTGAGAAGAGCTGGGTCTGGAAAAGAAGTAGCCCAAAGGATAGTTTCAATAATGGCTAATATTTTCACTTAATAATGATTAATATTTCCTACGTGCTGATATGTGCTAAGACTTGTATCATCCCATTCAATCAAGTTCCTCCTGAAGTAGGTACTATTGTTTACCTAGGTTTCCAAATGAGGAAATGGAGACTTAGAGAAGTTCAAACAAATAAGCTTGTCCAGGGTCCCATAGCTGCGCTTTAATTACTATCCTGAAATGACTTATGAATGAAAGGGTCATCATGCTCCAGGAATTTAAAGCCCCAGACTGTTGTCCCAACTTTTCTTAAACTTTCTGAGCCTCAGAGCTTCATCTGCCTAAGTTATGGGGTTATTGTGAAGATCAGTAAGATAATGTTTACTTGAAGGACTTTGTAAATACAGACAAACCATAATGCATTACTGTATTATACATAAGAGAATGGATCTTGAGTTAGGAAGTTTCCACCTCAGGACTGAAGTTGGGAAAGACCAGACTGAAATGTTAGAAGGAGAAAGGTGGCTATGTGGTGAAGAATTCTGATATTTGAGAAGTTGGGCAGGCTGGGGAAGATGAACCCACGATGCCTTCTGGGAGAGGGAAAGAGGAAGTGCCCAGTGGAAGATGAGTATGTGGTGACCAGTATGGGATTGTTAGAGCAAAAAAATTAATAAATGAAAAAGCTGAGAGAGAGAGGATGTAAAGCCCAACCCAAAGCTACATACATACAGAATGCCTGTGTGTGTGCTCAGCTGCTCAGTCGTGTCTGACTCTTTGCAACCCCATGGACTGGAGCCTTCCTGGCTCTTCTGTCCATGGAATTTTCCAGGCAAGAATACACAAACAAAATAGTATAAGAGAAGACATGGAGTCTTCTCTGGCTGCTGGATTGTCTACTTTTGCTTATTGTAGCTGCAGGAACAAAAGGTAACCTATTCTGCTCTTCATCCCTGCTCTTCAGCATATTTGTTTTGGGATTCATGGGATATATACATTATTTCTATGGGCTTGTTTCCTTCCAATTTTTTCCCCTTAAGGGGGAATGTACAAAATTGAATTTGACATTTTTGCCAAACCTCTTGAGCCAGTGGTCCTCAAATTTAGTAAACGTCAGAATCCCTGGGATAGGTTTGCCAGATTTAGCAATTAAAAATATAGAACATGCAGTTAATTTTAAGTTTCAGTTAAATATTGAAGAATTTTATTATAAATATGTCCCAAATAGCTCATGGGACATGCCTATACCAAAAAAAATTTACTCATTGTTCATCCAAACTCCAAAGTTAGTTGAAAATTCTATATTTTATCTAGCAGCCCTACCTGGAGCTTGTTAAAATTCTGTTCCATATTCTAATTCTGGAAGTACATCTGAAGTAGGGCCAAGTGATCCTCCAGATGATCCCAATGCAGCTTATGCTTAGCTAACACTCTGAGACATACTGAGTAAGCTTGGAATTCGCCAACATGGGAATGAGAGGTTTCAAGAGGCCTGGAGGACATCTTCAGAAGAGGATGGAGGTATGTGTACAGTGCTTATGGGATGCCAGAAGACCTGTTCCTTGAGTGCAGCAGAGAGAAATCTGAGGGCTAAGACCCCATTGTGGTAACTGGTCCCCACTGTTGTGTCATTTAGTCTTTTCAACAACCCCCGGAAGAAGAAAATCTGTTATCTCAATCTCCTTACATGAGGAAACAAAAGCTCAGGGTGAAGTAACTTCCCCAAGGTCACATAGTAGTATTTCATGGTGTCAGGTTTGACCTAACATCAATCGTTGCCATAGTCCACATTCTGAATCAGTCTTATGCAATGATAGGAAGTTCGGGCAATTTTGCCTATGCAACTTCCCCCCCATCCACCCACCCCCATTTACAGCCTTCTTCAAATTGCTGAGTTAACTAAAATATACTCAGGTATGTGACATCTGCTCTCTAGAAGTACTCAAAGATCTCCACATTCTAATGTATAATATCCAAAAGGCCTGGGGGTTTGTGAAAAGCTTAAGGGTCTAAGCTGATGAGAAAATGGAAGAGCCATTAGATAAGATATTGTTTGAGGCAAGGTTTTTTTTTTTTTTTTTGTCTAGAATGCTCAGCACCAGCCAAAACTCATCACCCCATAGGGGAGTGTGTCAGGGGATGCTCTCCCCTGGCGCATCAACCAACAATTTTCTCACCAGGGGACTCAGTTGAATAGTCTCTGAAGAGGACATTGGCAGAGGCCACTAGATATAGGGAACAGGTTGATGAAGAAATTGGAGCTGATAAGACTAGAAAGGAGACAACTCAAAGAAACCATGGCTGCAGTTTTCTGATATTTGTCAAACTGGAAGGAGGGAAGAGCAATGAGCAAGGACCACAGGTTAGATGTCAGCAGGAAAAGGATTTTGACTCCACAGATGGTGACTGCAGCCATGAAATTAAAAGACGCTTACTCCTTGGAAGGAAAGTTATGACCAACCTAGATAGCATATTGAAAAGTAAAGACATTACTTTGCCAACAAAGGTCCATCTAGTCAAGGCTATGGTTTTTCCTGTGGTCATGTATGGATGTGAGAGTTGGACTGTGAAGAAAGCTGAGCACCGAAGAATTGATGCTTTTGAACTGTGGTGTTGGAGAAGACTCTTGAGAGTCCCTTGGACTGCAAGGAGATCCAACCAGTCCATTCTGAAGGAGATCAGCCCTGGGATTTCTTTGGAGGGAATGATGCTAAAGCTGAAACTCCAATACTTTGGCCACCTCATGCGAAGAGTTGACTCATTGGAAAAGACTCTGATGCTGGGAGGGATTGGGGGCAGGAGGAGAAGGGGACGATAGAGGATGAGATGGCTGGATGGCATCACGGACTCGATGGATGTGAGTCTGAGTGAACTCCGGGAGTTGGTGATGGACAGGGAGGCCTGGCGTGCTGCGATTCATGGGGTCGCAAGGAGTCAGACACAACTGAGTGACTGAACTAACTAACTAACTAACTATGTGGCAGAGTGCACTATTATTCACAGTATTTGCTGTTTCTCTGGGGCGTCTTTTCCTGCCTTGTCCCTTCCTAGGGGAGGTTTTCACATGATTCGTGTTGAAAACTTTAAGGTCCAGCATGGGACTCTCCACTCTCTTTTCCTCTGCCATGAGATCTGCAGTGTCCCTGAGAGGGACATTAGCCTGAATCCCAGATGGAAACTGATATGGGGCAAAGCCAAGCTGACCTGTGGTAGGCACCCAGTATAAGCAAGAAGTAAGCCTCTGTGGTTAAAAAAAAAGTCACAGACATTTTCCAGCTTTTTATTTCTGTGGGATACCTCGCTTCTGCTGACAGGCAAAATGAGAAAGCACTCTCTAGAAGTCAGAGTAGTCCAAGGAAGGAAAGGACCACCTGGAGAAATGATGAGTTTCCTGGACTAGAAGTATTCAAATATAGCTACAGACAACTTAGAAGGATGTTTGAAAACCAGGGCGAGATGTGTATAAGAGACAGGGGGACGATAGAGGATTACTGAACTGAACTGAACTGAAGGTTCACAGCAAAATGGAGAGGAAGGAACAGAGATTTCCCATATATCCTCTGCCCTGATTCCTGCATAACCTCTCCATAGTTTAACAAAATTCTGACAAAGATGGTGATATCACACAAGAGATTAAAAAAAATAAATGCAGGGGCAAATTGTGCACAGAATGGTTCCTTTTCAAAAGAGAATATTTACTGAAACCAAATACACACACACACACATTTCTCTCCTTCCCCTAAAACGAAACAGCAGCTCCTCTCCAAAATAAATAAATTCTCTCACTTGAGAGGCAAAAGCTATGTGAGGGGACATACACTACTGGCATTGTGATTAGAAAATGTGGGCCAATCTTCCCACCATGAACAAATAGAAAACCTAATCACAGAGTATATATATATATTTAAATCTGCTTGAAGTTATCTAAGATAACAAGGCACTGAAAAATTAGGAATCTAAGGTCTTGAGGAAGAAAAAATTCAGATAGGGAACCCTAGTATATGGAAAATGCCAAAAGACAAGTGAGAAGCTAAGCACAACTTTGATAATCTTATGGGGTTGTTGTTGGTGGTGGTTTAGTGGCTAAGTCATGTCTGGTTCTTGCAACCCCATAAACTGTAGCCTGCCAGTTCTTGAGGAAGAAAAAATTCAGATAGGGAACCCTAGTATATGGAAAATGCCAAAAGACAAGTGAGAAGCTAAGCACAACTTTGATAATCTTATGGGGTTGTTGTTGGTGGTGGTTTAGTGGCTAAGTCATGTCTGGTTCTTGCAACCCCATGAACTGTAGCCTGCCAGTCTCCTCTGTTCATGGGATTCTCCAGGCAAGAATACTGGAGTGGGTTACCATTTCCTTCTCCAGGGGATCTTCCCAACCCAGGAATCACACCTGGGTCTCCTGCATTGCAAGTAGATTCTTTACTGACTGAACTATGAAGGAAGCTGCTATGGGGTTGGGAGTGACACAGTTGAAGTCCAGAGTCTGCCAAGGAAGAAATGCCTATAAACACACATGATAAGGGCTTCACTCTAGGAGTTAGTGTGAACTAGACTGGTCTGGTTCTCACAAGATGAGGAAGTCCAATTTCATATCACCTTGTTTCCTATAATTAGATTAAATTCATAGAAGGTTATTAGTTCCAAAAACATACATCCCTTTGGAGAAAGAGAAGACTTAACAGTAAGCTTAATTATACATGACTTATGCAATTTACGTTACCAAAACTTAAATTATCAGACACATGAGAATAAAAAGAATGTTTTTTAAAAGAACAGTATGAATAATAGAGTCAGACACTCAAAGATTTCGGATAATGGATTTATACAAAGTCTTTAAAATAATATCCTGAATATGTTTCAGTTAATGGCATTACATGATGACTTTAATATCAGTATCCTGAATATGTTCAAAGCAATAGATATAACAGAGATTCTGAAAAGAAATGGCCTTTAAGAAAATGTTAATCTGGGTACTGAAAGAAAAGAAAAACTAACTGAAATTAAGAATGTGATGGAAAGATTTCACACCAGATTACAAACACCTGAAGATATTATTAATAAAATGGAAGATAAGTCAGAACATTGTATGAAGTACCGTAGGTAAAAATGATGGAAAACAGACAAAATGACATGATATACTTAAGGATTATAGAGTAGAAATCTACCATATATGTGATTGGTGTCCCAGAAAGAGAAGAAAGAATGGAGTAGAAGCAATTTGTGGAAAGACATGGCTACAATTTTTTAAATCATTACAGTTTTTAGTATAATAACTCAAGAATAGCAATGAACCCAAAGCAGAAAAAAATACAAAGAGAATTGTACCTAACATAGCCCAGTAAAACTTTGGATAAGGAAAAAGGGTAAAGATCTTGAAAGCAGACATAGAAAATAATAATAAAAGGAGCAGCAATTAGGGAAAAACAAGCTTCCCCATCCCTCAGAAAGAATCTGAAAAGAGGATTGTGTTAGTCATCTATCTGTGCATAACAAATTATCTCTAATTTAGTTGATTAAAGCAGTGAACATTTACTGTTTTATAGATTTTGTGTAGTAACCAGGAAGCAGCAATGCTGGGTGGTTCAGGCTCAAGGTCTCTCAGGAGACTGCGTCCAACTGTCCACTTAGGTGTGGTTATCCTAAGCTTCACATGGCAGACGGTCTTCACCTGAGCTCACACAGGTGGCTAGTGGCAGGCTTCAGAAGATCTTCCATGTTTTCTCATAGAGTTGCCTGTCTGCCTCATTTCCTTACTCTACAGGTTGCCTCATAGCCTGCCTGAGTGTCACCATGGCACCCTTTCCTGGGCAGACTGTCTGTAGGCCAGCTGGCTTTCCTCAGAGAGAGGATGAGAGAGAGAGCGTGGACAAGGAAGTCAATGTCTTTTTATAACCTAATGTCCAGAGTGACATCCCATCACTGCCTCTGTGTTTTATTTACAAAAATTAAGTCACCTGGTGGCTTTGTTCTTTCATGTGTATGTGTGTGTGTGTATGTATGTGCACACTCAGTCATGTCTGACTCTTTTATGACTCCATGGATCATAGCCCTCCAGGCACCTCTGTACGTGGAGTTTTCCAGGGAAGAATCAGTTCAGTCAGTTCAGTCACTCAATCGTGTCTGACTGACTTTGCAACTCCATGGACTGCAGCATGCCAGGCCTTCCTGTCCATCACCAACTCCTGGAGTTTTACTCAAACTCATGTCCATTGAGTCAATGATGTCATCCAGCCATCTCATCTTGTGTCGTCCCCTTCTCCTCCTGCCTTCGATATTTCTCAGCATCAGGCTCTTTGCACATGAGTCAGTTCTGCACATCAAGTGGCCAAAGAATTGCAATTTCAGCTTCAACATCAACTCTTCCAATGAATGCTGAGGACTGATTTCCTTTAGGATGGACTGGCTGGGTTTCCTTGCAGTCCAAGGGACTCTCAAGAATCTTCTCCAAAACCACAGTTCAAAACCATCAATTCTTTGGCGCTTAGCTTTTTTTATAGTCCAGCTCTCACATCCATACATGACTCCTGGGAAAGCCATAGCTTTGACTAGATGGAACTTTGTTGGCAAAGTAATATCTCTGCTATTTAATATGCTGTCTAAGTTGGTTATAACTTTTCTTCCAAGGAGTAAGCATATTTTAATTTCAGGGCTGCAGTCACCATCAGCAGTGATTTTGGAGCCTCCTAAAATAAAATCTGACACTGTTTCCACTGTTTCCCCATCTATTTGCCATGAACTGATGGGACTGGATGCCATGATCTTAGTTTTCTGATTGTTGAGCTTTAAGCCAACTTTTTCACTCTCCTTTTTCACTTTCATCAAGAGGCTCTTTAGTTCTTCTTCACTTTCTTCCATAGGGTGGTGTCATCTGAATATTACAGGTTATTTTTATTTCTCCTGGCAATCTTGATTCCAGCTTGTGCTTCATCCAAACCAGCATTTCTCATGATGTACTCTGCATATAAGTTAAATAAGCAGGGTGACAATATACAGCCTTGACGTACTCCTTTCCCTATTTGGAACCAATCTGTTGTTCCATGTCCAGTTCTAACTGTTACTTCTGGACCTGCATACAGATTTCTCAAGAGGCACGTCAGGTGGTCTGGTATTCCCATCTTTTTCAGAATTTTCCACAGTTTGTTGTGGCCAACACAGTCAAAGGCTTTGGCAAGGTCAATAAGCAGAAGTAGATGTTTCTCTGGAACTCTCTTGCTTTTTTGATGATCCAGTGGATGTTGCAATTTGATCTCTGGTTCCTCTGCCTTTTCTAAAACCAGGTTGAACATCTGGAAGTTCACGGTTCACATACTGTTGAAGCCCTGTCTCTTATACACATCTTAAGCTTAATTATACATGACTTATGCAATTTACGTTACCAAAACTTAAATTATCAGACACATGAGAATAAAAAGAATGTTTTTTAAAAGAACAGTATGAATAATAGAGTCAGACACTCAAAGATTTCGGATAATGGATTTATACAAAGTCTTTAAAATAATATCCTGAATATGTTTCAGTTAATGGCATTACATGATGACTTTAATATCAGTATCCTGAATATGTTCAAAGCAATAGATATAACAGAGATTCTGAAAAGAAATGGCCTTTAAGAAAATGTTAATCTGGGTACTGAAAGAAAAGAAAAACTAACTGAAATTAAGAATGTGATGGAAAGATTTCACACCAGATTACAAACACCTGAAGATATTATTAATAAAATGGAAGATAAGTCAGAACATTGTGTGAAGTACAGGAAAACAGACAAAATGACATGATTACTTAAGGATTATAGAGTAGAAATCTACCATATATGTGATTGGTGTCCCAGAAAGAGAAGAAAGAATGGAGTAGAAGCAATTTGTGGAAAGACATGGCTACAATTTTTTAAATCATTACAGTTTTTTGATTATATGGGTTGTGAAGATCTTTTTTGTATAGTTCTTCTCTGTATTCTTGCCACCTCTTCTTAATATCTTCTGCTTCTGTTAGGTCCATACCATTTCTGTCCTTTATTGTGCCCATCTTTGTATGAAATGTTCCCTTTGTATCTCTAAAAATCTTGAAGAGATCTCTTGATTTTTCCATTCTATTGTTTTCCTCTATTTCTTTGCATTGATCTCTGAGGAAGGCTTTCTTATCTCTCCTTGCTCTTCTTTGCAACTCTGTATTCAAATAGGCATATTGTTCCTTTTCTCTTTTGTCTTTTGCTTCTCTTCTATTCACAGCTATTTGTAAAGCCTCCTCAGACAGCCATTTTGCCTTTTTGCATTTCTTTTCCTTGGGGATGATTTTGATCCCTGTCTCCTGTACAATGTCACAAACCTCTGTCCATAGTTATTCGGGCACTCTGTCTATCAGATCTATTCCCTTGAATCTATTTGTCACTTCCACTGTATAATCGTAAGGGATTTGATTTCTGTCATACCTGAAAGGCCTAGTGGCTTTCCCTACTTTCCTCAATTTAAGTCTGAATTTGGCCATAAGAAGTTCATGGTCTAAGCCCCAGTCAGCTTTATACTGGAGTGGGTTGTCATTTCTTACTCCATGAGATCTTCCTGACCCAGAGATTGAACCCACATCGGTTGTATTTCTACACTGGCGAGTGGATTCTTTACCACTGTGCCACCTGGGAAGCCTGTTTTCTTCACAGAGCAGCATTCAAGTGTCATGTGGAATCGCTGTTAACAAGTTACTGCAAGTTTAATGTATTAAAACAACTGTTTTTAAAATTCATTTTTGGACTGGGAAATAGCAGTGGGCTGAGGTGGATGGTACATATCAGCTGGGGTGTCCAGTGAAGGTTCTTCATTCACAGGATGGGTGCCTCAGCGGTTCCTTGTCTGAGTGTCTCTCTTCACACAATGTCCCATCTGTAGGACCTCTCCATACAGCTTGTGTTTTTCATGGCATAGTGATCTCTGGATAATCACATTTCTTGCATTGTGTGTGGCTTCCAAAAGTCAGGAAAAGAAAGCCAGTCAGGGGCTATGCCCACAACCAGTGCAGCGTCACTGCTGCTGAGTCACATCTTCACGGCAGCCACAGAGTCATTCTGGCAGCAGGTGGGATCGCTGGACGTCGCTTCTCACTTAGGAATTAGGAAGGCCACATTGCGGAAGAAAACTGTTTTAGATATAATGTCTTCATCTTTGGGACACTGTAATCTTTCACATTCTGCTCTCTGGCCATAGCAACCCACATCCCATCTACATGCAAAATACATTCACCCTCTGTGAAGATTTCATCCCATTATGGCACTGAGGTCACATTTTACTGGTAGGACTCTGAATTTGATCCTTGTTTTGAGACTGCTCCTTAAATTGGGAATCTTTTCCTCTCTGAAGCTAGCCCAAAGCTTCTTTGTATATCCTCAAGATCCATATCGAAAAGTGGCCAGTTCCCTTTTTGTGTATTTTCTGCCACCATATTTCATTATACATAAATAAAAAACTAGTTGACTCTTCCAGCATTCTGCCTTAACCTCTGCTAAACCAGGTCCTCTAGTTCAGAGGAATATTTTTACTTTATACTTCCTTTCATATTATTTATTGCTAAAAAGTGCCCCCTTAGCATCTTAAGACAATATGAAGTGAAATTAATTTTCTCGCATGGTTTCTGTGGATCAGGAATCTGAAAGTACCTTAGATGGACAGTTCTGGCTCAGAATCTCCCATCAGGCTACAGTCAAGATGTCAGTGGGGATTGCATCTCTCTGCCAGCATGGCTGGAGGCAGAGAATCAGCATTCAAGATAGCTCATTTAGAGGGAGTTGGCAGGACAATTTAGCACTGTTGGCTTGTGGAAAGCCTCAGTATCAGGATAGCTGGGAAGTCCTCCCAGCATCACAGATGCTTCCTCAAAAGTAAATGACCCAAAATAGAGGGCAAGAAAGAAGTATCATTCCTTTTGACCTAACATCTAATGTCATACATTTCAATTTCATTAGAGTAGAAACAACTCAATAAGGTCAGACACACTCAAGGAGGGAAATTGAGCTTCACCTCTTAAAAGTTGGGAGGGGCATACCTAAGAATTCATGGGCATATTGTAAAACCACCATATCTAATTTACCTCATTTTTCTAAAATTACCTAAATGTTGCTAATTTTTCTATAACCGTGTAATGAAAAATTTGAAGTTGAACAGTTCTATGAAGACCTACAAGACCATTTAGAACTAACACCCAAAAAAGATGTCTTTTCATTATAGGGGACTGGAATGCAAAAGTAGGAAGTCAAGAAATACCTGGAGTAACAGGCAAATTTGGCCTTGGAGTATAGAATGAAGCAGGGCAAAGACTAATTGAGTTCTGCCAAGAGAGTGCACTGGTCATAGCAAATGCCCTCTTCCAGCAACACAAGAGAAGACTCAATACATGGACATCAGCAGATGGTCAACACCAAAATCAGATTGATTATATTCTTTGCAGCCAAAGATGCAGAAGCTCTATAGTGTCACCAAAAACAAGACCAGGAGCTGACTGTGGCTCAGATCATGAACTCCTTATTGCCAAATTCAGACTTAAATTGAAGAAAGTGGGGAAAACCACTAGACCATTCAGGGATGGCCTAAATCAAATCCCTTATGACTATACAGTGGAAGTAACAAATAGATTTAAGGGACTAGATCTGATAGACAGAGTGCCTGATGAACTATGGATGGAGGTTTGTGACACTGTACAGGGGAGAGGGATCAAGACCATCCCCAAAGTGAAAAGAAGAGAAGTGAAAAGCAAAGGAGAAAAGGAAAGATTTTTCCATTTGAATGCAGAGTTCCAAAGAATAGGAAGGAGAGATAACAAAGCCTTCCTTGGAGATCAATGCAAAGTAATAGAGGAAAACAATAGAATAGGAAAAGCTAGAGTTCTCTTCAAGATAATTAGAGATACCAAGGGAATATTTCATGCAAAGATGGACTTAATAAAGGACAGAAATAGTATGGACCTAACAGAAGCAGAAGATATTAAGAGGTGGCAAGAATACACAGAAGAACTAACAAAAAAGATCTTCATGACCCAGATAATCACAATGGTGTGATCACTCACCTAGAGCCAGATATCTTGGAATGTGAAGTCAAGGGGCCTTAGGAAGTATCACTATGAACAAAGCTAGGGGAGGTGATAGAATTCCAGTTGAGCTATTTCAAATCCTGAAAGATGATGCTGTGAAAGTGCTACACTCAATATGCCAGCAAATCTGGAAGACTTGGCAGTGGTCACTCTATTTTTTTATTTCCTTTGTTGTGCAGAAGATTTTTGCAGCATAATTCACAGTAGCCAAGATATGGACATAACCTACAAGTTCTTTGACAGACAAATAGATAAAGAATATGAGGTATGCACAATGGAATATTACACAGCCATAGAAAATGAAGGATCTTACCATTTACAAGAACATGGATGGACCTGAATGATATTATGTTAAGTAAAATAAATCAGTCAAAGAGGGCAAATCTTACATTATTCCACCTATATGAATTATCTAAAACTGTTAAACTTCTAGAAACCGAAAGAAGATTGGTAGTTTTCAGGGGATGGGGAGAGAGGGAAATGACAGTTACTGTTCACTGAGTACAAAGTTGTAGTTTTACAAGTCAAATAAGTTCTAGAGATCTGCTGTATAGCATAATGAAACAATATGGCATTGTACATTTAAAAAATTAAGAGGGTAATATTATATTAAGTATTCTTACCACACACAAGCAAAAGGAAAGGAAAGGAAAGTCGCTCAGTCATGTCCGACTCTTTGCGACCCCATGGACTGTAACCTATCAGGCTCCTCTGTCCATGGGATTTTCCAGGCAATAGTACTGGAGTGGATTGCCATTTCCTTCTCCAGCGGATCTTCCCAACCCAGGGATTGAACCCAGGTCCTCCACATTGTAGACAGACGCTTTACCGTCTGAGCCATCGGGGAAGTCCAAGCAAAAAGCCATAAGAAATCTTTCGGTAGTGATGGATAGGCTTGTTACCTTTATTATGATGATGATATCATGTTATTGTAGTTGGTTAGTCACTCAGTTGTGTCCTTTCCCAACCCAGGGATTGAACCCAGGTCCTCCGCATTGTAGACAGACGCTTTACCGTCTGAGCCACCGGGGAAGTCCAAGGTACTGAACCTCTTGGAATCTCAATTTCCTCATCTGTAAATGGGTATAGAATATATAGTGACCTCTCTTTTCATTTCTTAATTGTGCTTTATAAAGACCTTAGTCTATAAACTAAAAAAAAGACTTAATTTCTTTTTATACAAAACATGCTAAATATATAAAATGGAAAACCCCAATAATTAGGGCCTGGCAGAAGCTGTACAAAAGGTATTTTGACATTTTGATTGGCTCCATTTAATATTAGAAAATACATAATAGAGAGTCAAAATTTGAATTGAAGAATAATTTTTTCCTTCAAATCAGCCCTAAAATTTAAAGGAATAGGTTGTGTGTGTATCCATAAAAATATGTGAGGATAAATATTTTTCCTGAGTCACATCCAGTGACTCAGTAGTATGTTTTCAGCTTATGTTCTGTACTGTATGCACAGTATATAATTTTTTTTAAATGAAGCTTTTTAAAAATCCTATAACACAAAATAGTGATGTGATTTTTGTCAAATCTAAATATCTATAAATGCTCCTTTAAATTTCTGCATATGATAATCATAACTAAAAGTTAAAGCAAAGGGAATAAATATTGAGGATTTGCTTCCCCATCCCTCAGAAAGAATCTGAAAAGAGGATTGTGTTAGTCATCTATCTGTGCATAACAAATTATCTCTAATTTAGTTGATTAAAGCAGTGAACATTTGCTGTTTTATAGATTTTGTGTAGTAACCAGGAAGCAGCAATCCTGGGTGGTTCAGGCTCAAGGTCTCTCAGGAGACTGCGTCCAACTGTCCACTTAGGTGTGGTTATCCTAAGCTTCACATGGCAGACGGTCTTCACCTGAGCTCACACAGGTGGCTAGTGGCAGGCTTCAGAAGATCTTCCATGTTTTCTCTTATAGTTGCCTGTCTGCCTCATTTCCTTACTCTACGGGCTGCCTCATAGCCTGCCTGAGTGTCACCATGGCACCCTTTCCTGGGCAGACTTCCTGTAGGCCAGCTGGCTTTCCTCAGAGAGAGGATGAGAGAGAGAGCATGGACAAGGAAGTCAATGTCTTTTTATAACCTAATGTCCAGAGTGACATCCCATCACTGCCTCTGTGTTTTATTTACAAAAATTAAGTCACCTGGTGGCTTTGTTCTTTCATGTGTGTGTGTGTGTGTGTGTGTGTGTGTGTGTGTATGCACACATTCAGTCATGTCCGACTCTTTTATGGCTCCATGGATCATAGCCCTCCAGGCACCTCTGTACATGGAATTTTCCAGGGAAGAATCAGTTCAGTCAGTTCAGTCACTCAATCGTGTCTGACTGACTTTGCAACCCCATGGACTGCAGCATGCCAGGCCTTCCTGTCCATCACCAACTCCTGGAATTTTACTCAAACTCGTGTCCATTGAGTCAATGATGTCATTCAGTCATCTCATCTTGTGTCGTCCCTTTCTCCTCCTGCCTTCGATATTTGTCAGCATCAAGCTCTTTGCACATGAGTCAGTTCTTCACATCAAGTGGCCAAAGTATTGGAATTTCAGCTTCAACATCAACTCTTCCAATGAATGCTGAGGACTGATTTCCTTTAGGATGGACTGGTTGGATTTCCTTGCAGTCCCAGGGACTCAAAAATCTTCTCCAAAACCACAGTTCAAAACCATCAATTCTTTGGCACTTAGCTTTTTTTATAGTCCAACTCTCACATCCATACATGACTCCTGGAAAAACCATAGCTTTGACTAGATGGAACTTTGTTGGCAAAGTAGTATCTCTGCTTTTTAATATGCTGTCTAGGTTGGTTATAACTTTTCTTCCAAGGAGTAAGCATCTTTTAATTNCTTTGGCACTTAGCTTTTTTTATAGTCCAACTCTCACATCCATACATGACTCCTGGAAAAACCATAGCTTTGACTAGATGGAACTTTGTTGGCAAAGTAGTATCTCTGCTTTTTAATATGCTGTCTAGGTTGGTTATAACTTTTCTTCCAAGGAGTAAGCATCTTTTAATTTCAGGGCTGCAGTCACCATCAGCAGTGATTTTGGGGCCCCCCAAAATAAAGTCTGCCACTGTTTCCACTGTTTCCCCATCTATTTGCCATGAACTGATGGAACTGGATGCCATGATCTTAGTTTTCTGATTGTTGAGCTTTAAGCCAACTTTTTCACTCTCCTCTTTCATTTTCATCAAGAGGCTCTTTAGTTCTTCTTCACTTTCTGCCATAAGGGTGGTGTCATCTGAATATCACAGGTTNTGGAACTGGATGCCATGATCTTAGTTTTCTGATTGTTGAGCTTTAAGCCAACTTTTTCACTCTCCTCTTTCATTTTCATCAAGAGGCTCTTTAGTTCTTCTTCACTTTCTGCCATAAGGGTGGTGTCATCTGAATATCACAGGTTATTTTTATTTCTCCTGGCAATCTTGATTACAGATTGTGCCTCATCCAAACCAGCATTTCTCATGATGTACTCTGCATACAAGTTAAATAAGCAGGGTGACAATATACAGCCTTGACGTACTCCTTTCCGTATTTGGAACCAGTCTGTTGTTCCATGTCCAGTTCTAACTGTTACTTCTGGACCTGCATACAGATTTCTCAAGAGGCACGTCAGGTGGTCTGGTATTCCCATCTTTTCAGAATTTTCCACAGTTTGTTGTGGTCCACACAGTCAAAAGCTTGGCAGGGTCAATAAGCAGAAGTAGATGTTTCTCTGGAACTCTCTTGCTTTTTTGAGATCCAGTGGATGTTGGAATTTGATCTCTGGTTCCTCTGCCTTTTCTAAAACCAGCTTGAACATCGGAAGTTCACATACTGTTGAAGCCTAGCTTGGAGAATTTTGAGCATTACTTTACTAGCGTGTGAGATGAATGCAATTGTGCAGTAGTTTGAGCCTTCTTTGGCATTGCCTTTCTTTGGGATTGGAATGAAAACTGACCTTTTTGAGCCCTGTGGCCACTGCTGAGTATTCCAAGTTTGTGGGCAGATTGAGTGTAGCACTTTCACAGCATCATCTTTCAGGATTTGAAATAGCTCAACTGGAATTCTATCACCTCCACTAGCTTTGTTTATAGTGATGCTTCCTAAGGTCCACTTGACTTCACATTCCAGGATATCTGGCTCTATGTGAGTGATCACACTATCATGATTATATGGGTTGTGAAGATCTTTTTTGTATAGTTCTTCTCTGTATTCTTGCCACCTCTTCTTAATATCTTCTGCTTCTGTTAGGTCCATACCATTTCTGTCCTTTATTGTGCCCATCTTTGCATGAAATGTTCCCTTTGTATCTCTAAAAATCTTGAAGAGATCTCTTGATTTTTCCATTCTATTGTTTTCCTCTATTTCTTTGCATTGATCTCTGAGGAAGGCTTTCTTATCTCTCCTTGCTCTTCTTTGCAACTCTGTATTCAAATAGGCATATAGTTCCTTTTCTCTTTTGTCTTTTGCTTCTCTTCTATTCACAGCTATTTGTAAAGCCTCCTCAGACAGCCATTTTGCCTTTTTGCATTTCTTTTCCTTGGGGATGATTTTGATCCCTGTCTCCTGTACAATGTCACAAACCTCTGTCCATAGTTATTCGGGCACTCTGTCTATCAGATCTATTCCCTTGAATCTATTTGTCACTTCCACTGTATAATCATAAGGGATTTGCTTTCTGTCATACCTGAAAGGCCTAATGGTTTTCCCTACTTTCTTCAATTTAAGTCTGAATTTGGCCATAAGAAGTTCGTGGTCTAAGCCTCTGTCAGCTTTATACTGGAGTGGGTTGTCATTTCTTACTCCATGGGATCTTCCTGACCCAGAGATTGAACCCACATTGGTTGTATTTCTACATTGGCGAGTGGATTCTTTACCACTATGCCACCTAGGAAGCCCATTTTTTTCACAGAGCAGCATTCAAGTGTCATGTGGAATCGCTGTTAACAAGTTACTGCAAGTTTAATGTATTAAAACAACCGTTTTTAAAATTCATTTTTGGACTGGGAAATAGCAGTGGGCTGAGGTGGATGGTACATATCAGCTGGGGTGTCCAGTGAAGGTTCTTCATTCACAGGATGGGTGCCTCAGCGGTTCCTGGTCTGACTGTCTCTCTTCCCATCTGTAGGACCTCTCCATATAGCTTGTGTTTTTCATGGCATAGTGATCTCTGGATAATCACATTTCTTACACTGTGTGTGGCTTCCAAAAGTCAGGAAAAGAAAGCCAGTCAGGGGCTATGCCCACAACCAGTGCAGCGTCACTGCTGCTGAGTCACATCTTCACGGTAGCCACAGAGTCATTCTGGCAGCAGGTGGGATCAGTGGACGTCGCTTCTCACTTAGGAATTAGGAAGGCCACACTGTGGAAGAAAATTGTTTTAGATATAATGTCTTCATCTTTGGGACACCGTAATCTTTCACATTCTGCTCTCTGGCCATAGCAACCCACATCCCATCTACATGCAAAATACATTCACCCTCTGTGAAGATTTCATCCCATTATGGCACTGAGGTCACATTTTACTGGTAGGACTCTGAATTTGATCCTTGTTTTGAGACTGCTCCTTAAATTGGGAATCTTTTCCTCTCTGAAGCTAGCCCAAAGCTTCTTTGTATATCCTCAAGATCCGTATCGAAAAGTGGCCAGTTCCCTTTTTGTGTATTTTCTGCCACCATATTTCATTATATGTAATCTTTCACATTCTGCTCTCTGGCCATAGCAACCCACATCCCATCTACATGCAAAATACATTCACCCTCTGTGAAGATTTCATCCCATTATGGCACTGAGGTCACATTTTACTGGTAGGACTCTGAATTTGATCCTTGTTTTGAGACTGCTCCTTAAATTGGGAATCTTTTCCTCTCTGAAGCTAGCCCAAAGCTTCTTTGTATATCCTCAAGATCCGTATCGAAAAGTGGCCAGTTCCCTTTTTGTGTATTTTCTGCCACCATATTTCATTATACATAAATAAAAAACTAGTTGACTCTTCCAGCATTCTGCCTTAACCTCTGCTAAACCAGGTCCTCTAGTTCAGAGGAATATTTTTACTTTATACTTCCTTTCATATTATTTATTGCTAAAAAGTGCCCCCTTAGCATCTTAAGACAATATGAAGTGAAATTAATTTTCTCGCATGGTTTCTGTGGATCAGGAATCTGAAAGTACCTTAGATGGACAGTTCTGGCTCAGAATCTCCCATCAGGCTACAGTCAAGATGTCAGTGGGGATTGCATCTCTCTGCCAGCATGGCTGGAGGCAGAGAATCAGCATTCAAGATAGCTCATTTAGAGGGAGTTGGCAGGACAATTTAGCACTGTTGGCTTGTGGAAAGCCTCAGTATCAGGACAGCCGGGAAGTCCTCCCAGCATCACAGATGCTTCCTCAAAAGTAAATGACCCAAAATAGAGGGCAAGAAAGAAGTACCATTCCTTTTGACCTAACATCTAATGTCATACATTTCAATTTCATTAGAGTAGAAACAAGTCAATAAGGTCAGACACACTCAAGGAGGGAAATTGAGCTTCACCTCTTAAAAGTTGGGAGAGGCATACCTAAGAATTCATGGGCATATTGTAAAACCACCATATCTAATTTACCTCATTTTTCTAAAATTACCTAAATGTTGCTAATTTTTCTATAACCGTGTAATGAAAAATTTGAAGTTGAACAGTTCTATGAAGACCTACAAGACCATTTAGAACTAACACCCCCAAAAGATGTCTTTTCATTATAGGGGACTGGAATGCAAAAGTAGGAAGTCAAGAAATACCTGGAGTAACAGGCAAATTTGGCCTTGGAGTATAGAATGAAGCAGGGCAAAGACTAATTGAGTTCTGCCAAGAGAGTGCACTGGTCATAGCAAATGCCCTCTTCCAGCAACACAAGAGAAGACTCAATACATGGACATCAGCAGATGGTCAACACCAAAATCAGATTGATTATATTCTTTGCAGCCAAAGATGCAGAAGCTCTATAGTGTCACCAAAAACAAGACCAGGAGCTGACTGTGGCTCAGATCATGAACTCCTTATTGCCAAATTCAGACTTAAATTGAAGAAAGTGGGGAAAACCACTAGACCATTCAGGGATGGCCTAAATCAAATCCCTTATGACTGACTATACAGTGGAAGTGACAAATAGATTTAAGGGACTAGATCTGATAGACAGAGTGCCTGATGAACTATGGATGGAGGTTTGTGACACTGTACAGGGGAGAGGGATCAAGACCATCCCCAAAGTGAAAAGAAAAGAAGTGAAAAGCAAAGGAGAAAAGGAAAGATTTTTCCATTTGAATGCAGAGTTCCAAAGAATAGCAAGGAGAGATAACAAAGCCTTCCTTGGAGATCAATGCAAAGTAATAGAGGAAAACAATAGAATAGGAAAAGCTAGAGTTCTCTTCAAGAAATATACCAAGGGAATATTTCATGCAAAGATGGACTTAATAAAGGACAGAAATGGTATGGACCTAAAAGAAGCAGAAGATATTAAGAAGAGGTGGCAAGAATACACAGAAGAACTAACAAAAAAGATCTTCATGACCCAGATAATCACAATGGTGTGATCACTCACCTAGAGCCAGATATCTTGGAATGTGAAGTCAAGTGGGCCTTAGGAAGTATCACTATGAACAAAGCTAGGGGAGGTGATAGAATTCCAGTTGAGCTATTTCAAATCCTGAAAGATGATGCTGTGAAAGTGCTACACTCAATATGCCAGCAAATTTGGAAGACTTGGCAGTGGTCACTCTATTTTTTTATTTCCTTTGTTGTGCAGAAGATTTTTACAGCATAATTCACAGTAGCCAAGATATGGACATAACCTACAAGTTCTTTGACAGACAAATAGATAAAGAATATGAGGTATGCACAATGGAATATTACACAGCCATAGAAAATGAAGGATCTTACCATTTACAAGAACATGGATGGACCTGAATGATATTATGTTAAGTAAAATAAATCAGTCACAGAGGGGAAATCTTACATTATTCCACCTATATGAATTATCTAAAACTGTTAAACTTCTAGAAACTGAAAGAAGATTGGTAGTTTCCAGGGGATGGGGAGAGAGGGAAATGACAGTTACTGTTCACTGAGTACAAAGTTGTGGTTTTACAAGTCAAATAAATTCTAGAGATCTGCTGTATAGCATAATGCAACAATATGGCATTGTACATTTAAAAAATTAAGAGGGTAATATTATATTAAGTATTCTTACCACACACGAGCAAAAAGGCATAAGAAATCTTTCAGTAGTGATGGATATGCTTGTTACCTTTATTATGATGATGATATCATGTTATTGTAGTTGGTTAGTCACTCAGTTGTGTCCAACATTTTGTGACACCATGGACTGCAGCACGCCAGGCCTCCCTGTCCTTCACCATCTCCTGGAGCTCACTCAAACTCATGTCCATTGAGTTAGTGCTGCCATCCAACCATTTCATCCTCTGTCATCCCCTTCTCCTCCTGCCTTCAATCTTTCCCATCATCTGGGTCTTTTCTATGAGTCAGGTTTTTTGCATCAGGTGGCCAAACTATTGGACTTCAGGTTCAGCATCAGTCCTTGTAATGAATATTATGGATTGATTTCCTTTAGGATTGAGCAATTTCATCTCCTTGCTATCCAAGTCACTCTCAAGAGTCTTCTCCAACACCACAGTTCAAAAGCATCAATTCTTCAGCATTCAGCCTTCTTTATGTTCCAACTCTCATATCCACACATGATTATTGGAAAAATCATAGCTTTGACTATAAGGACCTTTGTTAGTAATGTCTGTTTTTTAATACACTGTCTAGGTTTGTCATGAAGCAACAATTAGAACTGGACATGGAATAAAATACTGGTTCCAAATAGGAAAAAGAGTATGTCAAGGCTGCATATTGTTACCCTGCTTATTTAACTTATATGCAGAGTACATCATGAGAAATGCTGGGCTGGATGAAGCACAAGCTGGAA
>SJYT01006041.1:74971-88411 GCA_006410635.1 Cephalophus harveyi | reverse complement strand
CAACCAGTCCATTCTGAAGGAGATCAGCCCTGGGATTTCTTTGGAAGGAATGATGCTGAAGCTGAAACTCCAGTACTTTGTCCACCTCATGTGAAGAGTTGACTCACTGAAAAAGACTCTGATGCTGTGAGGGACTGGGGGCAGGAGAAGAAGGGGACGACCGAGGATGAGATGGCTGGATGGCATCACTGACTCGACGGACGTGAGTCTGAGTGAACTCCGGGAGTTGGTGATGGACAGGGAGGCCTGCCGTGCTGTGATTCATGGGGTCGCAAAGAGTCGGACATGACTGAGTGACTGAACTGAACTGAATTAGGTTTGTCATAGCTTTCCTCCCAAGGAGCTAGCATCTTTTAATTTCATGGCTGCAGTCACCATCTGCAGTGATTTTGGAGCCCAAGAAAATAAAATCTGTCACTGTTTCCATTGTTTCCCCATCTGTTTGCCATGAAGTGATGGCACTGGATGCCATGATCTTCATTTCTTGAATGTTGAGTTTTAAGCCAGCTTTTTCACTCTCCTCTTTCACCTTCATCAAGAGGCTCTTTAGCTCTTCTTCGCTTTCTGCCAGAGGGGTGGTGTCATCTGCGTATCTGAGGTTATTGACATTTCTCCCAGCAATTTTGCTTCCAGCTTGTGTTTTATCCAGCCAGCATTTCTTCTGATGTGTTTTGAATATGAGTTAAATAATCAAGGTGACAACAGTCCATTGTTCCATGTTTGGTTCTAACTGTTGCTTCTTGACCTGCATACAGATTTCTCAAGAGGTAGGTAAGTGGTCTGGTATTCCCATCTCTTGAAGAGTTTTCCACCGTTTAATGTGATCCACAGGGTCAAAGGCTTTAGTGTAGTGAATGAAGCAGTAGCAGATGTTTTCCTGGAATTCTCTTGCTTTTTGTATGATCCAATGGATGTTAGCAATTTGATCTCAGGTTCTTCTGCCTTTTCTAAACCCAGCTTGAACATCTGGAAGTTCTTGGTTCATAATATCATGAGTATTTGCAAATTGCTAGCATGTATATGATAAGTTGCTCAGCATCACTAATCATCAGGGAAATGGAAATTCATCAAATTGTATATATTAAATATCTGCAGTTTTTATATATCATATATACCTTAATAAAGCTGAAAAATAAGATAATGCATGTAAAAGTACTATAAACACTATGGCAAATGTTACATATTTAAGAAGTCACCACCATTATTAATATTAAAATATATATGTCAGGCAGGACACAGTTTATAAGCAACCAAAAAAAAAAAAATAACAAAGAAAGGATTATGACAGATTTAAACACAAGGAAGGATATTGGCTATGTCACAGAAGCAATGGGAAGGCTTGAGAATTGAGGTCAGGAATTGTAGGAGTTTATCAAGTATGAAACCTAGCCAGGACCAAGTTCCAGGAACAGCCTGGTGAACATGCTGCTCTTGGCGCCACCAGCGTGCTTACTTCATCCGTATCAGTAGTTCATCACTGCCTATTAAAAAAAAAAAAAAAAAAAAAAAAAAAAAAAAACAAAGAAAGGATTATGACAGATTTAAGCACAAGGAAGGATATTGGCTATGTCACAGAAGCAATGGGAAGGCTTGAAAATTGAGGTCAGGAGTTGTAGGAGTTTATCAAGTATAAAACCTAGCCAGGACCAAGTTCCAGGAACAGCCTGGTGAACATGCTGCTCTTGGCACCACCAGCGTGCTTACTTCATCCGTATCAGTAGTTCATCACTGCCGTAGGATACCGCTGTTGCCACTGGTCATTGTCACAGGAAATGAACCTTCATCTCTGGATGAATAATTCAAATTTTAAATATCTGATTATTTGAGCTTTAGTATTAGGTCTGTATCCTGTCTTCTGGAGTCAGTAAAGGGGTGTCTTAACCTGTTTCAGATTGTGCAGTAGAGGACTTGTGGACACGGCGGGGGAAGGAGAAGGTGAGACAAATTGAGAGAGTAACATTGGCATATGTACACTGCTGCTGCTGCTAAGTCGGTTCAGTCGTGTCCAACTCTGTGTGACCCCACCATGTTTAAAACAGACAGCCAGTGGGAAGCTGGTGAATAGCACAGGGAGCCCATCGTGATACTCTGTGACAACCTAGAAGGGTGAGATGGAGGGAGTGGAGGGAGATTCAAGGTGGGGGATATAGGTATACTTATAGCTGGTTCACTTTGTTGTACAGCAGAAATCAATGCAACATTGTAAAGCAATTATCCTCCAAATAAAAATAATTAAATGTGAGACAAATTGAGAGAGTAACATTGGCATATGTACACTGCTGCTGCTGCTAAGTCGGTTCAGTCGTGTCCAACTCTGTGCGACCCCACCATGTTTAAAACAGACAGCCAGTGGGAAGCTGGTGAATAGCACAGGGGGCCCATCTTGATACTCTGTGACAACCTAGAAGGGTGAGATGGAGGGAGTGGAGGGAGATTCAAGGTGGGGGATATAGGTATACTTATAGCTGGTTCACTTTGTTGTACAGCAGAAATCAATGCAACATTGTAAAGCAATTATCCTCCAAATAAAAATAATTAAAAAGAAAATAAATCAGAGCCCACCAACATTTCCCATATAGGGATAATTTACACTGATAGCGTTTTCTTAACAAAACTTAGGGTAAAGGTCACCCAGAGGTAAAGAAAGCTTCCCATCAAGTTTTCAGTAGCCATCACTGTACAGTAATTACCTCTGTAGGGAACAACATTGACTAACATGTAGTAGTAGTAACTATGCTGTAACTATTGGCCTGTATCTGTTAATAATTGCTTTTACAGAAAAGAAAGCCAAATAATGAAGCTAGCAAAGATAAGGTAAAAATACAAAAGGAGAGAAAAATGCCTTTATAATTGTACATAGTGCCAAATTACTTGTGAACAGGAAGGAAAGTGCACAGTTCTAGTCAGATAATGGTAATTATTCAAATGCACATTATATAGGTTATTTGTGAAAAGAAGACAAATCATTTCTTAATTATATATTAACTGGATTAATTTTCTAATTTTCAGAAGAAAGTATATATTTTGTCTTCATGAAACCCTAAAAATTATTTATTGCCTTTAGTAATAAAGATTACCACAGATTAATTAATTATTTGCTTCATTTCTATATATGGAAATATATATATTTTACTTCATGACGAATTTCTAAGAATCAGAATTTTCTCTTCCTGAATAAAGAGTACCAGTTAAGGGATTAAAGGCAGTGCATTAAGAGGTTTTAGATTGTAGTTTATGCTGAGAGAAAAGACAGAGGAGATTATTTTGTTTTCTTTTGAGAGAGCTCAATCCACATTTCTGAGGTTTATATTTGGCACAGCATATCTAAGTTTACTCATCATGAGTAAACACATGAAATGCTAGGAATAATTCTCTGTTGAATTTCTTTATTTGTGATGAGAATATGTCTTAATCACATTTTGAATCCCTTTATAGAGACTCTATAAGCTTGAGTAAGTATAGAATTGGCTCTAGAGTCAGCTTACAGATCTATAAGCATACTCTCTCAGAAGCATGGGTCACTGGGCATTTTCCTGGTCTGTAATGGTTGAGGCTGGGACCTGCCATACCACTTTGGCACTCCTGGAGCTCACCTTCGACCTCTGTGGAAAGTCTCCATACATATCTATGGCTTCCCCTTGAGCACTTGTGACTCTCGTGGTGGTTTAGTCACTCAGGCGTGTCCGACTCTTTTCCGCATTAACTAGCCTGCCAGGCTGCTCTGTCCATGGGATTCTCCAGGTAGGAATACTGGAGTGGGTTGCCATTTATTGAACCCATATCTCTCGCATCTCCTGCACTGCAGCTGAATTCTTTACCACTGAGACACCAGGATAACCTGATCCTCTGACTACTTCTGCGAGATTAATCTGACCCCACTAGTGGAGCAGGACAAAAGTGCTGGGAAAGTAATGAATGCCCCAGGAGCAACTCTTAACCAAGGAGGGTTTGAGATCAGGGAATAGAACACCCAACTTCAGGCCCTTTGGGTCCTGGAGTTCTGATGTGTGCTCAATTTGGTTTCTCAGAGGCGCTCTTGAGACTCAGCCTCAGATGCTCATAGAAGTGACCTTGTCATTAACACACTTTCTGCCTCTCTCCCTCCCTTCTCTGACTTACTTCCTCACTCCTTCATTGTGTTTTCTGGGATCATTTCCCAAATATACTCCCAGAACTTATCTCAGGGTCTGCTTTTTTGTCTTCCTCATGCCAATGTTCATCTAATCTTGTTTTTTTAAGGCCAATAATGTCACTATTCTGGAGACACAAAATTGAGGAAAGAGAAGAGTCTCTGCTACCTGACACCATTTGTGAAGTACAAAAAACATCTATTTGTCTCTGAACTTTTACCACGAGGGCCATGGTCTGCCTTGGTGACTATTTATTTCTTTTATGTCTGCCATGATTGGAGACTCTCTCTCCCAGCATTGGCACAAAGGAATATATGAATGAAAATCATCATTCACAGGAAGAAATGGCTTTGTTGAGATATTTATTCTGATGGATGGCAATCCTCGCTTTTTGGTCACTGTGCACTTCTTAGGTATTTTATTTAAGACTGTTTAAAATAATTGCCTGAAGAAATGGGACTTAAAATGTTGAAATTCTGTGTCCACAGAGCCCATTATCTCTTGTCCTTATTTTTCCTCTGTCCAATCCACCCCAACAATTCAGCTTCAATGAAAGCAGGACTTTGTAATACTTTGTTTATTGCTCTGTTACTAATATAACAACAAAAGTGCCTGGAAAATAGTAAATTCTTCATAAATATTTGCTAGATGAATCAATTTAATCAATTCGATTACTTGATGGCCTTACAAACTTGGGAAAATTGATTAACCTCTCTGGGCCTCACTTTTCTCATGTATAAATGGAGTGGATGATGAAAATCACTCCCTTAAATGATTACTGTGAGGTTTAAATGAGATTTTGTATGTAAATATACTCAATGTAATGACTGACACATAATACATGCTGAAAAGCATAGTACTGTAAATTTAATATATTATCTATTGAGAGATGACTATGTGACAGGTATAATTAGATGTTGGGATTACAGCAGTGGAACATACATACAGGGTCACTATGCTCTTCTGGTGGCTTAAACAGTAGAGAGTTCATCTGCAATGCGGGAGACCTGGGTTTGATCCCTGGGTTGGGGAGATCCCCTGGAATAGGGCATGGCAACCCACTCCAGTATTCTTGCCTGGAGAATTCCCATGGACAGAGGAGCATGGCGGGCTACAGTCCATGGGGTTGCAAAGAGTAGGACACAACTGAGTGACTAAACATAGCACATGATCATCTAATTGTACTATTGTATAATGAGTGTGATATAATAGATAATCCCGATCTAAATATTTTAGCTTAAGGAAATTCCATTTTTCTATAGATATTGAATAACTGCATATTATAAATCAGGGGAATAACATTTTTAAAGCATATCTTAAAATATAGAGATAGATTGTTGTTATTGTTCAGTCACCCAGCTGTGTCCAGTTCTTCGTGACCCCATGGACTGCAGCACGCCAGGCCTTCCTGTGAGCATGGCGGGCTACAGTCCATGGGGTTGCAAAGAGTAGGACACAACTGAGTGACTAAACATAGCACATGATCATCTAATTGTACTATTGTATAATGAGTGTGATATAATAGATAATCCCGATCTAAATATTTTAGCTTAAGGAAATTCCATTTTTTCTATAGATATTGAATAACTGCATATTATGAATCAGGGGAATAACATTTTTAAAGCATATCTTAAAATATAGAGATAGATTGTTGTTGTTGTTCAGTCACCCAGCTGTGTCCAGTTCTTCGTGACCCCATGGACTGCAGCACGCCAGGCCTTCCTATCCCTCACCATCTCCCGAAATTCACCCAAGTTCATGTTCATTGGATCAAAGATGCCATTCAGCCATCACAGAGGTAGATCGGTTAGAGAAAATATTAAAGATATGAATTCTTAAGAAACTAGTTCAGTATTTCAAGCAAAACATAATAGCAATAGTAAAATGAATGCCTCTGAGAGAATTTTCTGGATGAAAAAAAGAGAGCTGGTTGATGGTTGCTCAGCTAACTGACAGGGGAATACAAAAAATAGCAGGTAAAGAAAGAGATTTAAGATAACTGTGTGTTCCCTAAAATCTATTGAAGAAAAGCATTACAAAAGAATCGGGAGCAAACAGGACTTGAGGGAGATGAATTGGCTCTTAAAGCTTTGCAGAAAGTGGTAGAAGCATAAGATCTGTCCTGTTATCTGGAATGGTGAGCTGGGAAAGTAGAGAAGCTGGCGATGAGGGTGCGAGGAAGATGAGAACTCATGATGTTGCTGGGAGAGGGAGATTGCTCATAGCACATGTGAAAGAAAAGAACAGCAGCGTTTTCTAAGTATTTTCCCAAGATGGTGTTTCTCCTTATTTCAAGGTTGCCTGTGTCATCACTTCTGTGTTCAGAGTGACTCAGTTTCTGATTCAACCCAGAATGCTTCTCTCCAGCTCCCAAAGGAGAACCAGGAATCTTAGTGTCTCTAGTTATACAAACATCACCTTAGTCTGGATAAGATATTCTTATTACATCAAATCGAGCATGTTTTCCAACCTTTCTCTTTTCTTTTTTAATCACTAAAAGATAAAGATTCTTGCCTTTAACATGAACATAATACCATCATCACACTTAAAAGTTCTATTTTTTTAATGTCATCATGTGTAGCCATTTCAACATTGTGTGTGTGCAATTTCGTGACTCATCTATTCTTTATTTTGGCAATATATCAGCCTTAAATTTTTATTATTTCCAGACTTGGTTTTCTTCCTCCTGCCAAAGTTAAAAAACAAATAAAAAATTGGATTCTCATAAAGGTTCTCCCACTCCTTTGGGGATTTATACAAAATACCACTAACTAAAATCATCTGAAATGACTAGTTTCTATGATCCTGAAAATGTAAACATGTCAGCAAAATCAACTATGGCTCATATAGATGTAGCTCAAAGATATTAAGGCCTAAAGTAAATGCTGGCGTGTGCCTGCTTTCTAAGAGAAGAAAGGGTACTGCAAGTTCATGATTAAATGAAAAACTTCAGTAATTTGAATATATTTCCCAGGAGCCAGAGGGCTAAAAAGGTGACTATGCAAGACTTGTGCAAGACTCCAGATTATGAAAAAAGTATATATTATAATAGATAGAAGTGTTTGTTCTTCCATAAGATAAAACATCCTCTGAAAATATCTATTTTGTAGCAGTTGCTCTGTTAGAATTTTAATATGTGAAACAATCTTTACAGTCACTGCATAAAGTAGAGATAATCAAGCCCACACTACAGATTTGTAAAGCAAGGTTGTCTAATGTGCCAAAGATTATGTAACAAGTAAATGAATTTGTTCCCAGACTTGTTAGATTTTAAAATGCCTGATCTTACCATGACTATAACAGGCTGCCTTCTCTGGGCTTCATCAAGGTATAATATCACCAGTTTAAGGATGAGGAAAACCAAATTTAAGATACACATATGTAAACATGATGCTGAGCTGTCCTCTATGGAGAAAATCTGCCCTGTGCACCCCAATGGCAATTGAGGTGAAGCAAGCAAGAATACTGGAGTGGGTTGCCATTTCCTTCTCCAATGCATGAAAGTGAAAAGTGAAAATGAAGTCGCTCAGTTGTGCCCGACTCCTAGCGACCTTACGGACTGCAGCCTACCAGGCTCCTCCATCCATGGAATTTTCCAGGCAAGAGTACTGGAGCAGCCCCCAAATTGTAAATTCCATTTGCTGGAATTTAGTCATAGCTAACTTTCTTATGTATGTGCATGTGATTAGCATTTTGTCTTTAACTGACCCTCTGAGTCAATCAAAGTTCAGTCAGGAAAACAGCTGCAATAAAAATTATGTGAACAAAGGATTTACGATATTTGTTTTAGAATTTAATTTAGAATTACATAATTTAAAAGTATGATATTTAATTTAGAATTACTACTTATATTAATTAGACCTTACACTAATGTGCAGTAATCTGGAGAAGTGAAGATCAAAAAGGGGGAGTGATAGGCACCAATCATTCTATTGGACGGGTTTCCCTGGTGGCTCAGTGGAAAAGCTTCTGCCTACAGTGAGGGGATGTGGGTTTCATGCTTGGGTCGGGAAGATCCCCTGGAGAAGGGAGTGACTGCCCACTCCAGTATTCTTGCCTGGAAAGACTCCTGGGCAGAAGGGCCTGATGGGCTACAGTCCATGGGGTTGCAAAAGAATGGGATATGGCTTAGCTACTAAACAACAACAAAATTCCATTGGACACACAGGTATGAGTACCATGTTAGAACTATAGGATAGAGTTGTTAGATGTAGTAACTGTTAAAAAATAATCCTTAACACCTAGTTAAATTTTAAATTCAGATAAATAATATTTTTATTATAAGATGTCCCATGAAATATATTACTCTTTGTGACCCCATGGACTGTAGCCCACCAGGATCCTCTGTCCATGGGATTTCCCAGGCAAGAATACTGGAGTGGGTAGCCATTCCCTTCTCCAGGGGTTGTTCCCAACCTTCGAACCCAGATCTCCTGCATTGCAGGCTGAGCCACCAGGGAAGCTCATATGAGATTGGACTTAAGCTAATTTTTTTCATTATTTATCTTAAATATAAGTTTAACTGGGCGTCCTTATAGTAGGAATATTTAAGAAGCCATGTATGTTCGCCTCTGAAGTACTGTGGAGGGGTAGTATGTGGAGAGTCTATGGAAAGAAGCACCAACTCTGTGGCTACACAGCTAAGTATGTGGCAGTGAACCAGGGGCTGTTATTAGTAAACAGAGTCACTGGTCAGGAAGAGGAGCTATATCTGGAGCTAGAGAGACCAAGAATAAACTGAAACCCACTGGGCACCTCTGTGCCCATAATGATGACTTCACATCTATCTTCTAAATTGCACAGAGACCTCTCTTGGCCACACAGGAGATTCTGGGAAAGGCAGTTTCTGGTTATAGTCAAATTAGTGTAACTCAGTGTAATATATCTATCCTTTTTGCCCTAAATTCACACTCTCTCTCCTTCTTTCTCTTTGCTGAGCTAAAATATATAGAAATGCATAGATAATAAACATAACAGTTATATGAGTTTTGACAAATGTATATACCTATTTAAGCAATACAAAATCAAGATCCAGAACACTTCTGTCTCCCTAGAAAGTTTTCTAGCCCCTGTTCAGTTAATCCTCTCTCTCCAATAGGTAAACACTATTGAATTTTTTTTTTTTTAATCACGGTTTTGGCATGTATTCAAAGTGTTAGTCGCTCAATCACATCCAACTCTTTGTGAGCCCATGGACTGTAGCACACCAGGCTCTTCTGTCCTTGGAATTCTCCAGGCAATAACACTGGAGTGGTTTGCCATTCCCTTCTTCAGGGGGTCTTCCCAGTCCAGGGGTAAAACCCGGGTTTCTTGCACTGCAGATTCTTCACCGTCCTGGAGTTCTCTAAAGTGGAAGCATGCAGTATTTTTCTTGTGGATCTTGCTTCTTTCACACCACATCATGTGCTCGTCAGTGTTGCTGCATGTATCAGTAATTTATTCTTTTTCCTTACTGGTTGGTAGTTCACTATAGAAATATATCCATAATGAAAATGAAGATAAATTTATTGAAAAGATAACTTTATTCCAACACTAGAATTATTGTCATATGTAGAAGATAAGCATGCAAAAAATTCCGTAAAATACAATTTAACACTAGTAAGTTGTACTTGTTTGTCAAATGTTCTGAAGCCCCAGTAATTTCCTGATGTTATCTAGAAAGATATCAAATACATATAGGCACTGACCCGAGACTCTTTTTCTTGAGTGATCAAAAGTATTGATGGATGAAAGAAGATAACTTATTTTGATCCCCTGCTGCTGCTAAGTCACTTCAGTCGTGTCCGACTCTGTGCGACTCCATAGACGGCAGCCCACTAGGCTCCCCTGTCCCTGGGATTCTCCAGGCAAGAACACTAGAGTGGGTTGCCATTTCCTTCTCCAATGTATGAAAGTGAAAAGTGAAAGTGAAATCGCTCAGTCGTGTCCAACCCTCAGCGACCCCATGGACTACAGCCTACCAGGCTCCTCCATCTATGGGATTTTCCAGGCAAGAGTACTGGAGTGGGGTGCCATTGCCTTGATCCCCTAGCTTCAAACAAACTAAAATCATTTTGTTCAGTGTTAACTGCCACCACCTCAACTCTCCACACATTCTGAAAAGTATTACACTAGAACATGATGTAGGAATCCTTGGAAACTAGGGAGTTGGGATACCATGGGGTTCTCAGTGGTCCATAGTTCAAACACAATTGTGGAAAATAGCTCATTTCAACATCAGTCCTGTGGCGAGCCTAGAAAAGCTTTTAGCAGAGCCCAGAATACTGCTCTTGGCCAAAACTAGAACCAAAAATGAGCTGGAAAGGACTAGACTTGGATATGACTTTGTAATAGCCAATTGGCCTGGAGTTCGCAGCAACTGTTATCAAACAAAGGACACTTTAACTGATGCTTGAAAGTTTGCATATGCTTCTCTGTACTGCTCTTAACTCCTGCTTACCTGCTTCTGTGGTCTATCTCCTTTAGGATAGAAGCCATGTCCTTTAATCTATGTATCTCTATTGCCTAACAAGGTATATAACATTTGCAGGACACTTGAATGAACAGCAGTAAGAAGTACTAGAATATATCATAGAAACAAAGGCACACACAACCTGTGATGAAGTTGGTGGAGCAGAGTAACAGAATGGGGAAGATTGAACCTCAGGCTCTTGGGTGAATGCTTGTTTATAGTGAGACTGCTGAACTTCACGATGCTCTGCTTTCTTCCAGTTGTCTAGGGAACAGATGTTTCATAGGGTGAAGTTCTTACACCTTGCTGGAATATTTCATCTACCCGTTAGCTTGGCTGTTTCTGAATGTAAATATCAAAAGAGACTCAGTAGTGACATGTGTCCTGGGAGAAGAGTTTCTCTTCAGGTATCTGAAGAGAAACAGCCTATTATTTGGAGCTCCAATAATGGAAAATATGGTGTCAAGGAAATGCCCTCAATAACTAGACCAATTGATCACCTAGATAAAAGGGGCTAATGTGACCTAGCCATGGCCAGAAAAACATAGGTCTTCTAACACTGAATACGGTTGTTTTATAAACTGGCTAAGGGCCCAAAAAGACACTAATGAACATGGAGTATAAGTATCCTTGCTCCCAACTGGGTGGATGGATAGATAGAGATAGGTGATAGATATTATACATTAAAATAATAAAAGCTTTAAATGTAACTTTAAATAAATTTCATGGGACTGATGCATTTAAAGAATATATTTTTTAGATATTTAATCATTAGGTTCAAGAATAGTGGACCTAGTGGTAAAGAACCCACCTGACAATGCAGGAGACGTAAGCAATACAGGATCAATCCTTGGGTCGGGAAGTTCCTCTGGAGGAGGAAATGTAACCCACTCAGTATTCGTGCCTGGAGAATTCCATGGACAGAGGAGCCTGGCAGACTATGGTTGATGGGGTTGCAAAGAGTCAAACATGACTGAAGCAACTTAGGATGCACAATAATAGATCCTTTTATGCTTTCTTTCCTGATTCCATGATAAAACAGAAAAGTGAGAACTAATGATAAATTCATTTGTTCTAATATTAAAGCAATATTTTTGAAATCAGAAAGACATAAAGCATATTGTGAAATAATCTATAAAAGCTCCCAGCACGATGTCTGGCTCAGTAAACAGTCAATAAGTATTAGTGTCTTTTCATCTATTAAAATCCCAGGATTAGGAATTCTTGTACAGCCTAGAAAATGGAGTTGATAACTATCAATGATAAAAGTTTTGCTTTTTAAAAATGCCTAAGTCTAGTAAAGAAGATACTAAAACTTTTTCAAACTTTAACCTAAATGGTGTGTGTGCTCAGTTGCTCAGTCATTTCCAACTCTTTGCGACCCTGTGGACTGTACCCGGCCAGGCTCCTCTGTCCGTGGGTTTATCCCAGCAAAAACACTGGAGTGGGTTGCCATTTCCTCCTCCAGAGGATCTTCCCAGCCCAGGGATCAATCCACATCTCCTGAGGCTCTTGCGTTGGCAGCTGGATTCTTTGCCGCTGAGCCACCTGGGAAACCCATTAACCTAGGTTAGACCTTCAATAAAGAATGAATAGCAGAAATGGTTTCAGTGTAAAATGAAGTCTTGTTGTGAATGAAAGCTAAATTTACCTCATAGGTTTTCCAGAGGAATCATTTTATTCATGCCATGTATACACAAAGGAAGTTTTTCAACCATTTTTTTTTTGCTATTTGGCATGAAAATTGTTTTCTGACTTTCTTTGTGAATCCTGCATGTTTTGACTTGCCTATAGCTGTGCCTAATAAGTATAAATTAAATGAAAATTCAGCAACATGGGATGCTAAGTGGGTAAGGAGGGCTCCCCTTACGTGAAACCAGAATCACATCAGGAGGAAATTGTGGTGAAAATTTGCCCTCAATATATCAGGAGAAAGAAGTGCATAATACTTTGAAGGACCATTCTTACAACATAAGACCAGCTTTCAGCAAAACCATGTTGTTGTAGACTTGCTTTCCCTTGCAGTAAGTGGCCTTTCCCCTTCCTCCTGGACCCCTTGTCTTTGTTGGCCCCATTCCTTCTAGTCTTAATTCTGTGCCCTGGTTAGTGTAATCTGAACAGTGGCTAATGTAGACTAACCTGTTAGTCAGCCCAAGCCCACCCACCTAAGGCTGCCTTTCTCACCAGATCAGGTCCCCAGGGCAGACAGAATTGTCTAGTGCACCTATAAGACTTTTCTATACTATTAATAAATTGAACTACTATGTCTTCCAAAAAATTTGCATTTTATCAGAGCACTTAAAAGGTTTCAAATAATGTGTCATTAACGCAAAATTTTTCTCCATCTATTTCCCATGAAGTGATGGGACCAGATGCCATTATCTTCGTTTTCTGAATGTTGAGCTTTAAGCCAACTTTTTCACTCTCCTCTTTCACTTTCATCAAGAGGCTTTTTAGCTCCTCTTCACTTTCTGCCATAAGCATGGTGTCATCTGCATATCTGAGGTTATTGATATTTCTCCCGGCAATCTTGATTCCAGCTTGTGCTTCTTCCAGCCCAACATTTCTCATGATGTACTCTGCATATAAGTTAAGTAAGCAAGGTGACACTATACAGCCTTGACGTACTCCTTTTCCTATTTGGAACCAGTCTGTTGTACCATGTGCAGTTCTAATTGTTGCTTCCTGACCTGCATACAGATTTCTCAAGAGGCAGGTCAGGTGGTCTGGTATTCCTATTTCTTTCTGAATTTTCCACAATTTATTGTAATCCACACAGTCAAAGGCTTTGGCATAGTCAATAAAGCAGAAATAGATGTTTTTCTGGAACTCTCTTGCTTTTTCAATGACCCATTGGAT
>SJYT01006041.1:25607-49469 GCA_006410635.1 Cephalophus harveyi | reverse complement strand
AAGAAACATTTAGGACAGGATGAGAATCAAAATGCTGGGGACAGAATTCTGAGAGCCTCAAGCATTCCACACTATCTTAAACTCCTTCCAGCTTCAATTTTAAAATCACAAGGTGGAGTGGAAAATGGTACTGGGAGGGCAGAGGGATAGTTTATAATGCTTCTCCTTTGATGGATTAGCTGCTCTCTGGTACAGCAACTGAGAGAGACCACAAGGTTACAAGGAACATAAAGTGAAGGAGGGCACTGGCATTTCCTGAATTCTGCACAGGTCCTGCTGCTTTGATACATGACTGCCCCACACAAGGCCGTCAGTTCTCTGTGCAGCTTCACGCGGAGTGGAATTTGCGATTTGTGGGATTATAGTTATTATTATTGTATCAAGCTGAACAATATTTTTAGCTCTGTGAACTAGAGGGAGGAGAAGCACCAGCGGGGCTGGATTCAGACTGACAAAGGAGTGGAGAGGGAGAGGTTTGGAAATTCTTTTTATTCTCTCTTTCTGCTGGTTTCCAATTCTTGATAATGAATTGCGTATCTGGGCTGTCATCTAATAGATTCAGATTCAGTGGCTAGCAGGCCAAGGAATCTACTTCTTATAAGAGGCCCCAGGTGACAGGAAATTTTTTAAATGGTGCAAAATCAGATAAATTATGAGGTTGAGAGTGAAAGTTATTCACTCAGTTGCAACCTCATAGACTCTATCTTGCCAGGCTCCTCTGACCATGAAATTCTCCAGATAGGAATACTGGAGTGGGTTGCCATTTCCTTCTCCAGGGAATCTTCCCAACCTAAGGATTGCATTGCAGGCAGATTCTTTACCATTTGAACCACCAGGGGAAGCTCTACTACGAGGTGAAAGCCTCTGAAAACATCTGTCTCTTTACTCTGAGAAACCTGATGTATATTGGTTAAACTTTCTGATTTTGTAGATGATTGTGTATAAGTTTCTTGAGCGATATGAGTTTGTTTGGTTCTCCTGCCCCTAGAAGAGTATAGTAGGTATCAATCAATAAATATAGATTTAATTCTAAGAGTATCCATATTCTGAGTAAAATCATGGCTACATTTTAGATGCTCTTGGATACTAGCTTGTCTACGCAGCATCCAGGAAGCTGGAGGTACAATGTACTCTTGTAATGTCATGATAAATGTATAACGGAGGCTCAAGCATAAGCCTAAATTTTTCAGTCATTTGCTCTATTATCTTAGATTGTGATTTAAGAAAATGTAGTACAGATTTATTCAATGGTGCATCTCCTAGAAGTAAAAGCCCCAGCTTCTCTCTTTAGAGCATGGATCTTATTGACAGTGGCTTTATTGGCATATCTTCCCAGTTACAGGGACTAAATTTTAGTTTGGGACATGAGTTTTAGATAGATCAAGAGGAATTTTTCTCTGTGTATTGCTGAGTTTTCCTGTTCTATAAGAAGAATGAATTTTATTAGTAAAATGAAGATTGATATTAAATTTTGGAAAATAAAGTCTCTGAATTGTAAAAGTCAAAGAACACTCTAAATATTGGACTTTGACTGAATCAATGTAAGCTGACTATCCTCAGTATGGGAATAGCCTTTCATAAGCCACTGACCTGCATGTCAGCATGCATGTGTTGTTCTTTTTTTTCCCCAGTAACATTTTAAGGAGCCCTACTGAGGACTTCATAGGGAGAATTAAGATATAGATAATGGGGGCTGTCAATAAGAAAAATTTATGTCATTTGAAAATTCAAATGAAACAATATTCTGGAGACATTATAACATTAAGTAACTTGAAAATACATGATTCGAACTTGTTTTGCTGGATAAATAAATGAAGATTTAACTTCAAAGACTGGATTTTTGTATTTGGGTAGATGAATTCAAAGAACAAAATTTAAGTAGAATATTGACATTATGGTAATGCTAGTGATATGCACTACAAGCTTAGAGGAACATTCAACAATTGTAGCATAGCCAATTATGTAATAGTTGAAAGCTGTGGCCACAGAGCCAGATGAGGTATAAAACAAATTTTATTTTTTTAATTTTTTGTATGTATTATATGTAATGCATCAAATTGTAATTGATTCACAGATAATAATTAGAAGGAAGGATATAGGGTCTTGAGCTTCCTACACCTGGTTCTAGGTGTGGGGATATAAGCAGCAAACAAAGGGAAGTTCCTGCTATCACAGAACTCATACTGTCATGTACAATGGACAATACAACCCCACTCCAGTACTCTTGCCTGGGAAATCCCATGGACAGAGGAGCCTGGTGGGCTGCAGTCCATGGGGTCGCACAGAGTCGGACACAACTGAGCAACTTCACTTTCACTTTTCACTTTCATGCACTGGAGAAGGAAAAGCCAACCCACTCCAGTGTTCTTGCCTGGAGAATCCCAGGGATGGGGGAGCCTGGTGGGCTGCCGTCTATGGGGTCACGCAGAGTCGGACACGGCTGAAATGACTTAGCAGTATGTAATATGTCCAGTGATCACAAATACTATGAATAAAACTAATAAAATAGGATGAGGGGATGGGAAGTGATGCAGAAGGTGCTATTTTGTGTAGACTGGGTAGGGAGTAATAAATGTATCTGAACAAATAAGGGGATATTTCTGCAGAAACCTATTTAAAGTGGATGAGCCAAGAAAATACCTCCAAGAATAACTTTATAGGAAGAGTATGCATAAGTCCTGGAGAAGGCAATGGCACCCCACTCCAGGACTCTTGCCTGGGAAATCCCATGGACAGAGGAGCCTGGTGGGCTGCAGTCCATGGGGTCGCTAAGAGTCGGACACGACTGAGCGACTTCACTTTCACTTCTCACTTTCATGCATTGGAGAAGGAAATGGCAACCCACTCCAGTGTTCTTGCCTGGAGAATCCCAGGGACGGGGGAGCCTGGTGGGCTACCGTCTATGGGGTCACACAGAGTCGGACACGACTGAAGTGACTTAGCAGCAGCATGCATAAGTCCAGAGGCACTGAGTGGAAGCATGCCTGGCGTTTTTAATATCAAAGAGGTCAAGGAGAATGGGATAGACTTTGAGAAGGAAAGTAACATGGGATATAAAGTCAATCAGGGTAGTAGAAGGTCAGATTAGACGGAGCTTTGATGGCCATAAAGTTCTGATTGACATGGGAGGTTGTTGGAAATTTTGAGCAGAGATGGTGCTCTGTTTCGTGATTAACAGGATGGTGCAGGCTGCTGTGTGGATGATAGATCATAGCAGGAAAGAAGTGAAAGCCAAGAAGCCAACTGTGGAGCCAATAAGACAGCTCAGTGAGGGATGACCTAGCTTTCTGGATTTCTGGCTAAGTACTTCTTGGATACATAGAAGTCCTTACCTTTTCTGAATATTTTCTCTCATGAGGTTTCTTTAGTAGCCTGAATGAAAGCCTCATTTGGTTACTATCCAAAGCAACTGTGAACAGAGCTACCAACTCTGGCTTGAAATTATTAATATCTCCAACTTATTGCTTATGATGAAAAAAGCATTAAAAATTTGATTAAGATAATCTTTCAATTTTATGGCCATCATTTTGTATATCATTCAGCCTTACTGAAGAGACATTTAGAAAGAAAGAATATTAGCGTTCATATGATTTACATTAAAGCCTGTTATACCTATTTGGTTCTAAGACTGATTTTTATTCTTATGATGTGGCGGAGAAAAGAACAAAAGATTTTAGATTATGAATTTGGAATTGTTGAATCTTTTCTCTGCAGGAGGTGATGTTACTTGTATGCAAGGGTCAAGTGAGTCCAGAAAACTAATGCAGAAAGAAGGACTTCCAAGAAAATTTATATCTAATTTTGAATCTCTCATGAAGCATTATAAAAGAGAAAAGAAAACAAAGAGTGGAAAGTTGGAGATTAGATAGCAGAGTAGATTGTTTACTTTCCTTTGCCTCTTGGATTTTTATTCTTTTCTTTTATCTCTGTAGCCTTGAGGTTTTATTGGCACCCATTTCATTTGTCTTTCTCCAGGTTTAAAATTGAGGTGATGAGATGAAATATTACCTGTGAGCTTTGGAACATCCATGAGTGACATGTGATAGTTGCCTGGGAAACTGGAGATGAAATTCTAGAGGCCTTTGAAATGCTTTACATTTGAGAATAAAGCTCAGCTGAAGTTTAAACAGCATACTGACAGACAGTATTGATCTTTCACATTATCTCTTAGGACATTTGAGCTGCAGATAACAGAAAACCCCCAACTCCAAGTGGTTTAACCAACAAAGAAGTACAGAGCTAGTATGTGCTCCAAGTGTGTTGTAATGAGAAGCCTAATATAATCAAGGATCCACATCCTTTTCTTCTTTCTTCTCCTTTGTACTCACCTACCTCTTAGGGCTGATTGTCCTTATGGTTTAAAAATGGCTGCCAGTGACATCTTGTACAATATTAATTCTTATTAACTGCTGGCAAGAGAGGAAAAGGAAGATTTCTCCTTGAAACCTAGAAAATATGCCTTCTCTTCCATCTGATTGGAAAAACTTAATTCGCAAGTCTGCCTCTAGAATAAGGAATGACATGGTCTAACTGGCATAAATCAAAATCCTCCTTGGGGACTAGATATATTGTCAATTTCTGGACTCTAAAAGGGCTTTTACTAGGAAGAAAAAGGGGAGAGGGGATTGGGAAATAGGTGTCATATATATCATACAATGGAGAGACAAGAGTTAACAACAGATTCTACACTGGAAAAAACTTTCAAAGAATGTAATCTGCCCCAAGTTTTGTTATTTTTTGTCCCTTGTTATCAACATTGTTGATAACATGGGCATGTTTCTTCCTAAGGATGAAAACAAAAGTGGAGGGAATTCTGGTGAGTCCAGTTTCTTCTTTATAGAGTATTTTGAAGCACTTCATTAAAGAGCTTAGAAGTAGTAATTTTAAGGTATAAGTGATTCTAAGGCCATTGTTCAGTATCCACAAGTTAAAATCAATGAATACTTGTAATATTATAATAGTAGTTTGTTGCTTATAATTTCCTATATTCTGAATTCTTAATGTAGAAAGAATACTGATACTGATAATAACTTATTTCAGCATCTATATTAGCTGTATCTATAGATATAAATTTTACTAAACAAACAGGTCTTTTGAGACATTTTCTCTTTCTTTTTCTTTAAAGTTTTCTTTGTTGAAAGTAATTTTAGCATATTAGAACCTAACCATGCAATAGCAGGTATATGACAAACTTTGCTGTTTGTAATTTCTTTATGAAGAATTTATTAATTTTCTATTGCTGTATAAAATTGCTCTAAACTTAGTGGCTTAAGGAAATACAAATTTATTCCATTACAGTTCCTGTAAGTCAGAAGTCTGCCCACAACATAGCTAAGGTTCTCCGCTCAGTGTTTCACATGGTTATAATCAAGGCTGCAACCAAGTGTGGATCACACTGTCATTCTTGTCTGAGGCTCCACATCCTCTTTCAAGCTCACTAAGCTTGTTGGCAGAATTCAGTTCCTTGTAGCTGTAGGAATGTCCCCATTTTTAAATAATGTTGCCAAGGATCCCTCTTGGCTCCTAGAGTCTGCTCACTGTTCCTTACTAGTATCTCCTTTTTTCCCAGGACAACAGGAGCGTGTCTCTGACTTCCTGTATCTCTAGACACAAATCTAAGGATGTATGTGATTAAGTCAGGCCCACTTGATAATCTATCCTAATGTCAGATGACTGGGGATTTTAATTTGACTTGCAAAATCCCTTTTCAGTAGTATCTAGAAATGAAGACCTGGGAGAAAGTTTATGTACATTAGCGAGCTTCCACACCTAAAGGCTGTGCTACCATCTCTCAATGAAAGACTCAAATATTTTTTTGCTTGGGTCTTATGTGTTGGACACTAAATACTTCAAAAGAACTATACCTCTCTCCCCTCCTTTCCCTTTAGCTAGACACAAATAGGTTGAATTCTCCCTTCAGGAAAAATATATATAAAGAATTATCTCCATAGGTTGGAAGGACAGGGTGAGAAGGAAGAGGAAAGTAATGAAAAAAAAAAATAGCATTATGTCTGAAGAAAATGAGGAAAAATGTATTTGAGAAGTTGTCAGAAGAAACAAGTAACAATCAAAAAAACAAGCATCCGTGACAGAGTAGAGAGTTGGTGTCAGGGATTTATGGGTTTGAGATAAAATTAGAACAAAAGAAAGCTTTATAGGAGAATGAAAAGATGGAAAAGCAAGGTTGGGAGATCAGAGTTGAAAGTGACAATAAGAATGGCACTCATGCCAGGGATTTGCTTTGAACAAGGCACTCTGCTTCTTTGTCCTAAATAGTTTCCTGTGGTGAAGGAAGGCTGCTGGCCGCACATATTTGTGTATATATCTTGATCTTGTTAACAGGATTTCTCAACACTCCCTTTGTTATGATCTGGCTGCTGCTTTGACGAGCCAGACAAAGCAGATGATATTACACTTAATAAACACATATGAAGGCCAGAAATACAGCTACAGACAAAAGAAATTTAAAATAACCCAAGGTAGTCGTGTAGTCTCCTTGCAACAAACTGTTTGGACAAGAAAATGAGAATGTATAAAACTCAGTGTGTTTTTCTTCTTTTTCTTTTTAAATATACTAACAAGGATGAATATAATTTGAAAGCAACTTTGTAAATCCATTCCCTTCAGAGCACCATAGAGTAAAGAAATATTCCATATGGATACCAACTGTTCTTAGTTACTAATCAGAGCTGATCAAATAAATTTAATGACAGAGGGTTGGCTGAGCTGACTTTCAGTAGCACGTTTGTGTGTGTGTGTGTGTGTGTGTGTGCAAAATCTAGTACAGATGTATTCTAAATATCTGTCCTTTAAGCAGGCCATATGCATCTCTTTTAAAATTAATTGTGAACTATTGCAGAACTATTGTGAACTATTTTTTTTTAATTTTATATATTACAAAAATATATCACAAATGCAAGAGACTTTGTTTTGGCTTCTGATTTTCTGCTGCTCCTGAACCTTTAGGTTTTTAACCCCATAATAGAAGGGCCTTGGCAGAGGTTGAGAGTTCCTATGACACCATCAGTCAGTAGCAAACAAGATGAGCAAGTATGCCAGGCTGCTCCTAATGCCCTCTATGAAGGTTCACTTTTCTCTTTGATTGTACACTGTTGCTGTGAGGTTATGCTGCGACTCATTTTCATTTTCTTTGGGGAATTATGAGAGTGCTACAAAGAAGGGAGATGAAGTGGAAGAAACAGCTCTCTTTCCCTCTCTGCCAAGAAGCTTTAGAGAATAGCAGAGGGATGATTCAGAAACCAGCATTCTTATGACTCTGATGCTCCTTCTAGTTAGATGACTACTTGTTTGGACTTTGTAAAACATCTCCCCCAAGAATGAGCTGTTTTTCTGAGAATAGAGGCAGGGATATATTTGTAGAATTGTTGATAACAGCTGCCAAAGACAGCAGTGATTGCAAGATTATTAACCTAAAAGGCAGACACAATTTAGGCTAATTATTTTTACATGTTTTATCATTTTATTAGGAATAATTCCAAATGGGCTATGAAGAAAACTTATTGAATTTGATGAGTTTTCCAAAAACTCTTATGAAGATATGTTCACCAATAAACAGTAAAACAGCAGAACTATCATATACTGGGCAAAGAGTCAGGCTGATACCAAAAGCAACATGCCACATAAAAAAGATACAATATAAAGGAAGACAATCTGTTGAGGATTAAAAATCATCTCCATATGCACTCTTTGCATCTAGCACAGAACTAATTAGCTATCAAATCCAAACCAGACCAAGGTAAGCTTGGCTGATAGAAGCCAGGAGTCAGTAATGGGCAGAGAAATAGAAGTTCCTCAGTGCAAGATCTGAATAATGTTTTGGAGCATTTTCCTGGCTGGTACAAGCAGTATCAAAAAAAATCTTAATTTTTGAATTAATTTATTAACTAAGTCACCAACATTGATCTCAGGTCTGTGCACCTACTTTTCACCCTGGCTTCTAGATCTGACTCTTGTGGTATGTGTTACCATTCAAGGATTACCAGGCATCATTTCTCTCATCAAGTTCTCAGATAAAAGAATTGCCTGTGTTCCATCCCCCATGTTTTTCAGGTCGAAGTGTTTGTTACTAGAATACCAGAATGCAGGGACACTTTGCTGTTTTTCGAGTATGTGTGGCTTTTCAAAATGCAGTTCATGAAAGCTTCCAGTTTCTGAAGTGGTGATATTTTTCATCACAAGGGATCAGTAGTCCTGTGATTCTTTGGTTCAGGAAAACTTACCACCTCATTGCAAATTATGACTTAAAAATACTGAAGGCAGCCTTGTCAAGGGGATGTAGTTTTTTCTGTTACTTGAACTTTATCTTGGTGGGTCTCAACTCTAATTAAGACTAGCATGGGTGATCCTAGTTTGAAAATATCACAGTTATAACAAGGCCTATATATATACTTTCATTTTGTTATGTTTCTACACACAGCTGCTACCGAATTTTCCTGGGAGAATATACTAGAAGGGCTAAGATCAATGTACCAATTTATTGATAGCAGTTCTTAAAATCTTAATATATGTAGTTCTTGAGGAAAGAAAGTGGTTTAATGCATAATAGGATTCACTAATGCATAAGCAGGATCAAAATTAGCTACTTCTACCTTGTTAAGAAATCAGAATTTCACTTGAGAGTAAAGCTTACTTTAAATATAAAATAATAATAATGTTATCATCACTCATTTTTTTCTGAAATTTTTGAATGTAAATACGTGACTTTATTATGTTTTCAGAGAAAGTTCTTATGAGTGACAGTTTTGTTTGTTGATACAGTATATCTTCACTTGACNGCTACTTCTACCTTGTTAAGAAATCAGAATTTCACTTGAGAGTAAAGCTTACTTTAAATATAAAATAATAATAATGTTATCATCACTCATTTTTTTCTGAAATTTTTGAATGTAAATACGTGACTTTATTATGTTTTCAGAGAAAGTTCTTATGAGTGACAGTTTTGTTTGTTGATACAGTATATCTTCACTTGACAAACCAAGTTGCTAAGCCCATATTAGTGGGCTAAAATTGATTTTTTAATTACATCTGGAATGCAAGAGTAAATTAAGAATTTATTAAATTAATTGGGTTATTTTATTCAAATGCTTCCAGAGTGATTATCATGATACCTAAGTAATCAGATTCAATCTAAATAAATTAATTCAATAAAATACTAGCCTAATTTGTGGCTTAATGGAAGCATTTCATTAATACTGTCAGGAACAAGGAGAAAAGTTTCAAGCCTTTTTAAAGAGGTAAATGTGGTCAGTGCATTGTGGCTGGTAGTGGCATTTACTAAGTTAAGGAAGCTATGACGCCGATTAGAAAAGGAGCATTACAATAAAAAAAAAAAAAATACAATCCACAAGCCACAGAAGCATCAACCAAATATTTCCTGACCCTAACACTCCCTATTTTACTGAGAATTTTAAGGCTCCCCACTCCCCACAAGCAGGTAGTCATTTTCCATCTTTTATATTTCTAAAAGCACTCTGTAATTTCTTTTTTCCATTTTTCAATCTGTGAGAAAGAAATACTATTTTTTTATCCAAGGCTGATCCTTCTGTTTGTGCTTTAATTGTACTCATTGTTTTATCTTCTCTAGAGCTTTGATTTATCAAACATCGCCTTTAAAATTATTTGTCTCTCTATATATATTTCTTTAATTTTTCATTTCCAACTATTTTCTTTCCCTCTGCCTGAAAATATGTTTCCAATGAGCAACAAGCAGCCAAACCCCCCTGATAAAAATAAACTAAAATATATATTTCCCTGAATTTTGTTGCCCACAAACCACTTATATTTTCATCACTTTCTTTCCATTTTCTTTTAGCAATCTTAGAAAGTGAATATCCCCTTGGTGCCTTGTCTTCCACATAGTTGACTTATTTTGTATATTTAGAATTCTGTACCTAATGAAGTTATCATTTCAAAAATCACTAAACAATTTTAACTAAAAATTTTATTTCATTCCTCTTCTATTTTGATTTCCAATGTTGACAGTTTTTCTTGAAGCATTTTATTGGCCAATGTTCATTATTTGCCTCTTAATTTTTTCCTTCTCATTTTTTATTTTTTTTAAAGACAGATTTAGGATTTTGTAAGAAATTACTAAGTTAAATTTAAAAAAATCTGTCAAGTACTGAAGTAATGGAATAAATAATATTTTTAAAGCTCAACGTTTAAAACATATTTATAGTGAAAATGACTGAGTTAGAAGACATTAAATAATGTGGATATGCACCAGGAAGGGTTTAGGTAATGAAAGGTACATCATTTCACCATAAGAAATAAAGACCATAGTTTGAAGTTAATGACCAGTGAAAGCCTTAGGTCTTATAATAATTTTCCTAGCTCCAAAGTGTCATTATGGGGGAACCTTCTTTATGGTACTTAGCTGAAATAAACATATGGCAGTTGGAGAATTTTACTCTGTGACCCCAATGTCATGTTAAAAAGAAAGCACTCTTAAAAAAAAAAAAAGCTTTTTGTTTTACATTGGAGTATAACTGATCAACAATTTTGTGATAGTCTCAGGTGGACAGCAAAGGGAATCAGCCATAGATATCAGTTCAGTTCAGTTCAGTCGCTCAGTCGTGTTGGACCCTTTGCAACCCCATGAACTGCAGCACGCCAGGCCTCCCTGTCCATCACCAACTCCTGGAGTTCATTCAGACTCATGTCCATCGAGTCAGTGATGCCATAACCTCTGACTGACTGGGTATCTACACGAGCAAAGTGAATACAAGTTTTAACAATGATAAGAGGTTTCTCAAAGAAACTAGCGTTTCCAGTTAAACAGATACAGTTACTTTACTGAAAAGTTTAACAGTCGCTGGCAGAACTTGCTTTGGCTCAGCCTCCAGCTACCAATTTTCTTTCACAAATTTGTACCAAGTGTCTACCCATTTTCTTCTGTATGATCTCTGAACCTATATTACTTTGTCTGAAATATGGAATCACTCAGACTTCATGTAAATTTTAGTGTATTAAGAAACAATAATCTGTATGAATAAATAAAATGAATTTTCAGGATAAAATGAAATATCCACAAAAGAGGTTAAATTAAAAACAATGGAGAAAATAAGAGAAAATATAATATCAAAAAACAATACAGATGTAAAGCAGGCAGCTTCCTACTCATGCCACATGATATGCCTTTATTAAAGTGTACTCTTTCTGGTTGGTGTGAGCAGCCCAGATAGAGAAAGCAGAAACCATGAACTCTAAGGGAGCAGACACAAGCCAGGCAGAAGGCCCATCCGAATTCTCCAGATACATTCTCAGGCAGCTGTTGTTTCTGGTGGAGTAGTACAACCCACAGAGCTCAGTGTCACATAGCCTATAACTCTGCCCTTTCTGGTGGGCTGTGTTGTTGTTGAGTTGCTAAGTCATGTCCAACTCTGCAACCTCATGGACTGAAGCATGCCAGGCTTCCCTGTCCTCCACTATCCCCCAGAGTTTGCTCAAGATATAGCGGGCTATACCAGTATGTGTTGGGTAGAGTATTACGCTGTCTCCACAATCCCAAATATATATACATATATTTCCATTATATCAGAAAAGTGCATCTTTGCAAGTCTTTTCATCTGCATCATCACTAGCAATCATTTCAGATGCTTTTGTTCAAATTTCTGGAATTTTCTTGAACTGGACATGGATACTTATACCAGAAATATGTGCCAATTCAGGCTGTCATGTAGATGGTAGAAATGAGCCTACAAATAATTATAAATGGTGTGGTACAATGGTTATCCATCTGGCATTCAGAATGCTAGCCCATCCTCCTTCTCGGGCAGCTTCACCCTCAGGCTCAAACCACAGCACCCTACTCTCCCTGCACCTCCTCTGAGCACTTTCCTACAGAGCCTGCTTCCTCCATAACTTCCCCTCATCCATCTCCATCTCCACCCCTGTCCCAGGCCNATCTGGCATTCAGAATGCTAGCCCATCCTCCTTCTTGGGCAGCTTCACCCTCAGGCTCAAACCACAGCACCCTACTCTCCCTGCACCTCCTCTGAGCACTTTCCTACAGAGCCTGCTTCCTCCATAACTTCCCCTCATCCATCTCCATCTCCACCCCTGTCCCAGGCCTGACACTGGACCGCCTCCTAAATTTCTGACTTCAGTATTTCTTCCCTCTTACCTTCCTTTCAAAGCCCTAGCTCTGCCTACCTGCCAGATAGGAATTAAATGAAAGTCTTTGGTTTCACTTCACTATGCTCTACATTTGTTTTCTTGGTGACCATATGAATTCCCTTAGTCACAATCATTTATATTCTATTGAGTCCCAAGTTTGTTTACTGATGATCTAACTTATTCCTAGGATGTTATCCTTCATTTTTAGATAGGAATAACTTGCTTATACCACAATTTCAGAAATCTAACATTTAAATAGATTCACAATATCTATACTTAAACTTTTTGATTTTTTAAAACTTTTTTTAACCCCTCCACATTCCCAAGATACTAACTTGAAATCACAATGATAAAGTTTGCATCTTCTTTCCTCTAACCTGACATATCTGCTTAGATATCCTGTCTATAGATCAAGTCTCCTGTTTCATTTATAGTTTTTTCTTTTCATTATTACAGCCAAAATTTGAGTGTAAGATTTTGTTTCCTCCTAATATATCATCTTATTTAATGCGACAGTTATCCAGTAGGGTTCCCTCTTACTAACGATGTGTCCTTCCCACTGCTTTATCTGCAAATCCCATGAGATGACGGTGCCTATCCCTGTTGTTCTCTTCATACTTCTCTCTCAATAAGTGCCTTTTCATTCCTATTCTACAGTTTGATAATATCACACTTTTGCCAAGAAGACTATACATTTTTTATTTGTAAGCTGATTAAAGAAAAATTCTTACCCCTACATTTATTTGCATAATCATCAAAGCTACCATCATATCTAAAAACAAAATAACTTCTAAACTGTATTTTTTCCATTTTATAGATACATTCTCATTTACTTGTCAACAAATCGATGATATCATTATATTCCCCTTGTTAAATGGTAGAGCTGTAACTCAAAATGTTAGCTACTCAAGCCACAGAAAATTATCCTTCAGGGTGGGGAGTGTAACTGATCATGGTTCCAGCTGTTGGGCTCTGAAATCCATCTCCACTGTGTACCAAAGTCAGAGCTTCTAAGGGCTGTTCCTTGTCAATGACTGGGAGATACAGAACTCCTCAGACAAACAACTTTGCTCAAAAACTCCCAATTTTGTAGAAATTTTCAGAGCTATACTGTAATCTAAATCCTTCCTTCCTTTCTTCTCTTTCTCTTTTATAGGTGGCAGACCTAAACCATGGTCTGACAACCTTCTTGACATTTCCTGGCTCTCTCCTATTTTCTCTCACAGGCATTTACTTTAGTAAGCTCTAGCAGGGCTAAATCTCTCTTGGTATGTGCTTCTCAGAAGACCCAGAAAACACAGTTCAGTTCACTTCAGTCTCTCAGTCATGTCCATCTCTTTGCAACTCCATGAGCTGCAGCACGCCAGGCCTACCAACTCATGTCTATTAAGTTGGTGATACATTCAAACCATCTCATCCTCTCTCATCCCCTTCTCCTCCTGCCCTCAATCTTTCACAGCATCAAGGTCTTTTCAAATGAATCAGCTCTTCACATCAGGTGGCCAAAGTATTGGAGTTTCAGCTCCAACATCAGTCCTTCCAATGAATATTCAGGACTGGTTTTTTTAGAATGGACTGGTTGGATTTCTTTGCAGTCCAAGGGACTCTCAGGAGTCTTCTCCAACACCGCAGTTCAAAAGCATCAATTGTTCGGTGCTCAGCTTTCTTTATACTCCAACTCTCGCATCCATACATGACCACTGGAAAAACCATAGCCTTGACTAGACAGAACGTTGTTGGCAAAAAAATGTCTGTGCTTTTTAATATGCTGTTTAGGTTGGTCATAACTTTCCTTCCAAAGAGTAAGCGTCTTTTAATTTCATGGCTGCAATTCCATGTCTAGTTCCAACTGTTGCTTCCTGACCTGCATACAGGTTTCTCAAGAGGTAGGTCAGATGGTCTGGTATTCCCATCTTTTTCAGAATTTTCCACAGGTTATTGTGATCCACATAGTCAAAGGCTTTGGCATAGTCAATAAAGCAGACATAGATGTTTTTCTGGAACTCTCTTGCTTTATTGATGACCCAGCAAATGTTGGCAATTTGATTATTGGTTCTCTGCCTTTTCTAAAACCAGCTTGAACATCTGGAAGTTCACATTTCATGTATTGCTGAAGCCTGGCTTGGAGAATTTTGAGCATTACTTTACTAGCGTGTGAGATGAGTGCAATTGTGCGGTAGTCTGTGCATTCTTTGGCATTGCCTTTCTTTGGGATTGAAATGAAAATTGCCTGTTACTCCAGGTGTTTCTTGACTTCCTACTTTTGCATCCCAGTCCCCTATAATGAAACGGACATCTTTTCTGGGGTGTTAGTTCTAAAAGGTCTTGTAGATCTTCATAGAACTGTTCAATTTTAGCTTCTTCAGTGTTACTGGTCGGGGCATAGACTTGGATTACCATGATATTGAATGGCTTGCCTTGGAAATGAACAGAGATCATTCTGTCATTTTTGAGATTGCATCCAAGGACTGCATTTTGGACTCTTTTGTTGACCATGATGGCTACTCCATTTCTTCTAAGGCATTCTTGTCCACAGTAGTAGATAAAATGGTCATCTGAGTTAAATTCACCCATTCCAGTCCATTTTAGTTCGCTGATTCCTAGAATGTTGATGTTCACTTTTGCCATTTCTTGTTTTACCACTTACTGTTGCCTTGATTCATGAACCTAACATTCCAGGTTCCTATGCAATAATGTTCTTTACAGCATCGGACCTTGCTTCTATCACCAGTCGCATCCACAACCAAGTGTTGTTTTTGCTTTGGCACCATCCCTTCATTCTTTCTGAAGTTATATCTCCACTGATCTCCAGTATCATGTTGGATAAACTCCCCAGATCGGTAGGTGCCCAATATGATATGGAGATCAGTGAAGAAATAACTTCAGAAAGACTAACACAGGCACACCACTATTTAGAAGCTGCGTTAAAACTGTACTCTAGAATATCTATTTCCATAGTCAGTATGGTGACTATATTTCTATTCATCTTTAATCCACCACTCTCCATCCAAACCAGGCTACTATCCATTTCCGTTTCACTGTCTTCCATTTTGAATGCCTTCCAATCTCCCTTTCAACATATGTTACCTTTCAAGATCTATTTCAAATGCTACCTATCCTTTGAAACTTTTTAAAAGTAATCATTGGCCCTAGTTTGAATTCTCTCTTCATTGCATCTCTACCTGTGCTTCTTTTATTAGTTTAGAGATTTTAACATTTTGTGTAAGATAGTGCCAAACTATGTGTTGGGTACATTCTCATTTCTACAATTGATTTTCTATATGATTTTATTTACGAGTCCACGTGACATGGTGCCTTCTGTGCTTCACTTTATTCAATCTGACAGTAAGCAGATATAAATAGAAACAATTTCTAAGTTACAAAAGTAATCTTCATAGTGCTGAGATCTCATGAGACTTGAAAATATCAATTACAGCATTTGTTTTAAAATAATGGCTTTTATTCATTAGGATTTCTACAGCATTAATGAAATAATGTGTCTGACGTTTCTGTGATATTATCAGTTATTAGATTCCTAAGTGTAGTGATTTTTAACATTGATACATTTTTTTCTCTTTCTCTCCCACATTCCCCCCATTCTCTCCTCTCTTTTTCTTTCTGGGAGAAGAAATAGCATATACATCCATTTTTCTTTTTCTGCATTCAATTGATGGGAATAGAAGAACACAATATTTCCTTCAAACATAGTTACAAGGATAAATTGATTTTTCTGAAAGTAATTTAGATCTAGGTATTAAGTATTTATAGTTACTAACATCACAAAAAGAAAGATGACTAGATGCTGAATCTCTTGATAGAATGTACAGCTATGGAATAATCTTATCAAAAAATAAAATGTAGGAGAAATCTAATTTAGAAGACTTTAGATCCAAATGTTAATTTATTGATATAACTAATGAACATGTCAAGTGACACTACGTAAATGCAGTCAGCACCTAGGTTCTTTTTTGCCACATTTAAATTGCAAGTGAGAAAAATAAAATTGAAGGTGATCCTTAGAGATTAAAGAAGATTTAAACAACATATCGGCCAACTGCAATGTGTGGTCTTTATTTAGACACTGATTCTAACAATTGCTAATAAAAATAACATATATGAGACAGTTGGAACTTTGAACATTTAGCATATATTCAGTGATGTGAAGGAGCTGCTATACATGTTTAAGTAATAACTGGTTTATGTTTTTATTTTTTAAGTGACATTCTTTAGAGACATATATTAATATGTTTATTGTCAATGGGCTATGGATACACAGTGCCTCATTGTGCCATTCTGGTTTCTATGTTTGGACGTAATAAACAGCCTAGTACAATTAATAAGATAAAGATAGTGTCTTATTGGAGAAGCAACAAAGGCTTACTACCCTTTCTGCTGATTCTCTTAGTCCATTTCTGCTTCTTTGTATTAGTCTGTAATACAGATTGGTCTGTGTTAGTTCCTACCACAGTAATGAGGCCTCAGAAAATAGTCATAAGCACTAAATCACAAGCTCCTGCTTGATCAGACATACTATGGTAATATTAAGTGAAAATAGGGATTAGAACAGCCAAGAGATTCAGAATCTTACCTGGATTTTGTCAGAATGTTTTATTCCTAGATGGAATAGTGAAATCACTGTCAGAAAGTTTTTGTAATGAGCAAAAATTTAAGATGAAGATGCTAAATGATTTTAGTTCAGTTCAGTCGCTCAGTCGTGTCCGACTCTTTGCGACCCCATGAATCGCAGCACGCCAGGCCTCCCTGTCCATCACCATCTCTCGGAGTTCACTCAGACTCACATGCATCGAGTCAGTGATGCCATCCAGCCATCTCATCCTCGGTCGTCCCCTTCTCCTCCTGCCCCCAATCCCTCCCAGCATCAGAGTCTTTTCCAATGGAAATAGTATTATCAAGACTGATATATGTCCACTTTACCATAGAGATAAAACTGCTAAACAGACCAGGATATCTGTGATAATAGCCAAAACAGCCCCTTTCTATTAAATAAGGCCAGGATTATATTGAGTAAATTTTTTTGCTTGTCTCACATTCCAGACTCAAGGAAGACCATTTCTGTTATTTTATTTTCATGTCTTTAGGTGCACAGGGCATAGCTTTTTTATCATTGCATCTCTCCACCAGCACAATTTTGTAACATATAGTTGGTACTTAATAAACATATATTAAATAAATAGATAAATTCATATGGCTTTTAGCTTATATTGCATTCACTGCATTTTATTTTTTGCCACTTTAATTTTTTTTTAATTGAAGGATATTTGCTTTACAGAATTTTGTGGTTTTCTGTTATACATCAACAAGAATCAGCCACCTGTAGATACATGCATGCCCCCTCTTTCCTGAAACTCCCTTCCATCTCGTTCCCCACCCACACTTCTAGATTGTCACAGAGCCCCTGTTTGAGTTTCCTGAGACATACAGCAGGTTCCCATTGACTATCTATTTTACATATGGTAATGTAAGTTTCCATGTCACTCTCTCCATGCACCTCACCCTCTCCTCCCCTCTCCCCATGTCCATAAGTCTATTCTCTATGCCTTTTTCTCCATTGCTGCCCTGAAAATAAATTCATCAGTACCATCTTTCTAGATTCCATACATACATGAGTCACTATACAATATTTATCTTTCTCTGTCTGACTTACTTCACTCTGTATAATAGGCTTTAGGTATGTTCACCTCATTAGAATTGACTCAAATCCATTCCTTTTTATGGCTGAGTAGTATACATGTACCGCAGTTTGTATACATGTACCACAGTTTCTTTATCCACTCATCTGTTGATGGACATCTCAGTTGCTTCCATGTTCTCACTATTATAAATAGTGCTGCAATGAATATTGGAGTATCTTTGTCTTTTCTGGTTTTGGTTTCCTCAGAGTATGTGACCAGTAGTGGGACTGTTGGGTCATATGGTGATTTATTCCTAGTTTTTTAAGGAATCTCCATACCATCTTCCATAGTGGCTGTATGAATTTACATTCCTACCAGGAATACAACAGGGTTCCCTTTTCTCCAGACCTTCTCCAGAATTTATTGTTTGTAGACTTTTTGATGATGTCCATTCTGACTGGTATGAGGTGCTATCTCATTGTAGTTTTGAATTGTATTTCTCTAATAATGAGCAGTGTTGAGCATCTTTTCATGTGTTTGTTAGCCATCTGTATGTTCTTTGGAGAAATGTCTATTTTAATCTTTTTCCCACTTTTTGATTGGGTTGTTTTTCTGATATTGAATTGTATGAGCTGGTTAAATATTTTGGAAATTAATTCTTTGTCCATTGTTTCTTTTGCTATTATTTTCTCCCATTCTGAGGGTTTTCTTTTCACCTTGCTTGTAGTTTCCTTTGCTGTGCAAAAGCTTTGAAGTTTAGTTAGGTCCCAAATTGTTTATATTTGTTTTTATTTCCATCACTCTAGGAGGTGGGTCCTAGAAGATCTTGCTTTGATTTATGTCTTCAAGCCATTGCATTTTAAATTAGTATACTTCTGAAGGATTCAGGATTCTAAATAGTGAGCTGTTAGTTAAATGCAATAGTTGGCTTCATCAATTTTATACTAATAATCATGAGCCTCCGTGTCAAGCATTCATCTTCTAAGTCAATTGCATACTTCAAGGCTGTAGCCTATCCGGAGTATATAGCATCACACAGTGTAAAAAAAAAAAAAAAAAGAGTGTAGGTTTAAATCCCAGCTCAAGATAACCTTTACCACATGAACCTATTTGCTCTTTCCCAAAGGTGACAGCTTTTTTCTTCCATGTATTTGCATATTCTATTCCCTCTTCCTTGAATGATCTTTTCCCTTGTTTCCTTGGCTGTTACTTTTTCTTGAAGATTCAACTCAAACCCTGCCTCCTTCAGGAAGCCTTCTCTAAGCATCCCTGGCCTGGATGAGATAGTGCCTTTTTTTCTGTACTGAGACACATCAGGCTTGCCAGCATAGGGCTTATAGTACTACAACATAATCCTCTATATATTTCTCTTCTAGTCCTGATTACTTCTCTTACTCTTACTCCATCTCATCTCAGAACACACACACACATCACTCATTCAATTTTATATATATATATATATATATAGACTCTTTGATAGCTCAGTTGGTAAGGAATCCACCTGCAATGTAGGAGACCCTGGCTTGATTCCTGGGTCAGAAAGATCCACTGGAGAAAGGATAGGCTACCCACTCCAGTATTCTTGGGCTTCTCTCTCATCTGGTAAAGAATCTTCCTGCAATGCAGGAGACCTGGGTTCAATCCCTGGGTTGGGAAGATCCCCTGGATAAGGGAAGGCTACCCACTCCAGTATTCTGGCCTGGAGAATTCCATGGACTGTATAGTCCATGGGGTAACAAAGAGTTGGACATTACTGAGCTACTTTCAGCTCACTTCTAGAGTAAGGACTGTGCCTACTTTTTTGTATCCTCAGTGCCTAAAATAATGGATGGTACACAACCGATGCTCAATATGTCTTCATAGTAGTTGACATGACTTAAAATTAAATAATTGTTTGAAGTTGTTGTTAAACTTTTGCTTCCCATTTAAGCGGAAAAATGTTATTTGTCCTGAGATAAAACAAACATATACCTCAAAGTGATATGACTTCTATTGGTAATGAAAGGAGAGTCACGTTTACAACCAGTTTGACATCACAATTACTTGGCATGGTTTAGGAAGCAGCAGAAGGACCTAGCCTTCCTACTCATAAATAACATTCTGGCTGTGACACAATGCCTGAAATAACCATAATTATTCACTCCTATGGTTTTGGGTAATAAATACTGCTGTTACAGTAAAAAGTTAACTTATAGAAGAAACTTGTTTGATAGTTTCCCAGGAAGCATGACACTTAAATAATGAACATGAGTCAGATAAATCTGAAAAGAGGAAATGAATTCCAAATACATAGAGAATGGTTCTATGGTAACCCAAAAGCATCATGAGAACACAACTCTAAAAAGCTCTTTCTGGATTATAATACATATTAACTATAAACTCACCAATTTCCCCTAGTACCATTTCTGAGTAGAACCCTCTTAGTAACGCTAGTGAATGGAGGTGAACAACAGGTCATTCTAGAATTTCCTAAAGTTCTATCAATCAAACACCACTTTCCTAACTTTGCCATATCTGGATGCCATCTTTGAAGCTGAAACTCCAATACTTTGGCCACCTGATGCAAAAAGCTGACTCATTTGAAAAGACCCTGATGCTGGGAAAGATTGAGGGCAGGAGGAGAAGGGGATGACAGAGGATGAGATAGTTGGATGGCATCACCAACTCAATGGACATGAGTTTGGGTAGACTCTGGGAGCTGGTGATGGACAGGGAGGCCTAGTGTGCTGTGGTTCATGGGGTTGCAAAGAGTCATTCACGACTGAGCCACTGAAATGAACTGGGTGTCATCTTTACTATTATCTAATATTTATATTTATATTGAAGGACTTTGCTGGTGGCTCAGATGGTAAAGCATCTGCCTACAATGAGGGAGACCTAGGTTCGATCCCTGGGTCAGGAAGATCCTCTGGAGAAGGAAATGGCAACCCACTCCAGTACTCTTACCTGAAAAATCCCATGGATGAACAAGCCTGGTAGGCTACAGTCCATGGGGTCGCAAAGAGTTGGACATGACTGAGCAACTTCACTAAGATTTATATTGAAATCAATTCACCTTTTAAAATTAAATGCCTATGATAATCTCAGTCTTAAAAATCACATCTGTGATATCTTGAGTTAAATGTGCCACTTTTTTTCCTAATACACATTAAGATCATAATATAACTACTGAAATAATTGAATTCACCTGGGCATCTTAAGTTGAGAAACAATTAATAAATTATCTTTTGAAATTAGGTTGACCAGCTTTCAATTACTGTATCTAAAATTTACTTGCTGTATCTTCAGACAATTTTCAAAGTCAGATTCAATTTATTTTTTAGTAAAACAGGGTCAATAATAATGCCTGAATTTCAGAGTTCTGAGAATAAAATAGAAAAATGACTGTAATGCATTTAGCACACTGTATGTCTTGAGAATATAGCTGATGCTCAGTAAAGGCTAAAGCTTATTTGTAGCTTAATCATCAATAGCAATGTCTCAAATATTTGCAGCCTTATTCTCACAGAATTCTGAATACTGTACTTTGACATTGCCTGATTTTTACTTGAGACCTGGAAGCAGTATATGGTATCATCTCCATTTTATTAAGTCATATTTTACAGAAATACGCTAACCTACGGATTCCCAATAGTTCATGATTAGACTGTTTCTCTGTTTAGTTTGTGTGTGTGTGTGTGTGTGTGTGTGTAATCAAGGTTGATTTGAATCATTGTATAACCAAAGATTTAAGTAATAATTGGTTATAGATGGGTTAAACTATCCAAAGTAGCAAAATAAGTCATTGGAAATATTTCTATTTGGAAAAGTATTAAATTAATCAAACAGAAACAGGCTCACAGACATGAGAATAAAACTTGTGGTTACCAAAGGGGAGGGGGAGGGTGGGATAGTTTGTGTGTGTGTGTGTGTGTGTGTGTGTAATCAAGGTTGATTTGAATCATTGTATAACCAAAGATTTAAGTAATAATTGGTTATAGATGGGTTAAACTATCCAAAGTAGCAAAATAAGTCTTTGGAAATATTTCTATTTGGAAAAGTATTAAATTAATCAAACAGAAACAGGCTCACAGACATGAGAATAAAACTTGTGGTTACCAAAGGGGAGGGGGAGGGTGGGAGGTACAAATTAGGGGTATGGGATTAACACACAAACTGCTATATATTAAATAGATAAGCAACAAGGATTTACATGTTAGCAGAGAGAATTATACCCATTACCTTCTAACAACCCGTAATGGAATATAATCTGTAAAAATACTGAATCACTATGCTATATACCTGAAGTGGAATACTTTGGCCACCTGATGTAAAGAACTGACTCATTGGAAAAGACCCTGATGCTGGGAAAGATTGAGGCAGGAGGAGAAGGGGACGACAGAGGATGAGAAGGCATCACCGACTCAGTGGACGAGTTTGAGTAAACTCTGGGAGTTGGTGATGGACAGGAAGGCCTGAGGTGCTGCAGTCCATGGGTCACAGGGACACAACTGAGCAATTGAACTGAACTGACACAATATTGTATATCAACTATATTTTTTTCAATAAAAAATTATGCAAAACTTGAACTTCATAAACACTACCAGACAGATACATAAAAATATGAGATTTGAAAAAGAAAGAGATGGGGAGAAGGAGAGAGTAGAAAGAGTCTCTGTGTATGATTCTACTAACACAGAAAGGTTTACTTAAGCAATACAGACACTTTTTCAGCACCAGGAAAGTGATACACTGACATACAGACTAATTTAAAGAAGCCTGGGATAGGAGAAGGAAATCAACCAATTTAGCAACTTAGTTTTCAAAATTTTAAATAATCAATTTTATTTGTGTGAATTTGTGTCTAATATCATCACTATTATAGAAAAAAAAACATATTCAGAGCATAATCTCAAATTAGAATTGAACAAATGGGAGCTACTATTTTAAAGTTTAAAGCTCTAAGTCATAATATTTTAATAGTATCAGAACCTCTAAATTTTAAACATTCATGGTTTGTTGAGTCTAGTCTATTGAGTCCAGTCTCAACAAGTAACATGCTAACATCTGTGGCCCAGTTCCCACACATCAACGCTTCATTTAGCATTTCAGTTTTGCAACATGTGGTTCATGCGTCTTTACACCTCTGCATAAAATGAGCTAGCCTGTCCTTTTAACTATTTATGCCTCTTGGTATTTTTGTCACTCAGTATATATTATTTAAAGCTGAAGATAGTAGTTTTCAAATATCTATGCGGAATATAGCCTACATTGGCTGTTTGGATAAATTGAAACCTGATATTATTATATATTATAATATATATATATATATTTGGGGGGTACCAAATTACTTTATTTGAAGGAATGGTACTAAAGAAAGAACTTAAGTAGATGTTTTGTTACAAATTATAGAAAAGGTGAAGGTAACCCAAATATGCATGCACTGCCTTGGTGACCAGGGAACTCACCCCTGTGGCTGTGGGAAGCCAGCCTGAGGCTTGGCTCTCACTGTATCCCAGGCTGTGCTTGTCAAGGAGATACTCTGCCATGCCAGATCCAGGGGCCCCCATCTTGTGCAGGTTGGTTGTGTGGTCACCCAATTCTTTGATGGCTTCCACCTGTTCATTCAGGTAATGAGTCTCAATGAAATCACACAGATGGGGATCATTTTTTTCAGTGGCCAGTTTGTGCAGTTCTGGTAGTGATTGATTCACACTTCTTTTCAAGCACAGCGCATATTCCATTGCATTCTGTCCATTCTCTCAGTCATCACGGTCTGGTTTCTTGACATCCTGAAGGAAGATCCGGCCGCCTCGCCGGTTCTGCAGCTTCATCAGTTTCTCAGAATTTTCCCCCTCCTCATGAGACTGGTGAAGAAAGTATTTGGCAAAGTTCTTTAAAGCCACATCATTGGGGTCAAAATAGTACGACATGGACGGGTAGACATAGGAGGCATAGAGCTCCAGGTTAAGCTGGTGGTTGATGGCGGCCTCCAAGTCCTGGTGGTAGTTCTGGAGCACCTGCGACGGATGTGGTCGTCATGGTGGGCGGCTGAGAAGGGGCGGTGGTGGCGGTGGTGATGGCTGTGCAGTGCTGGAGCGGCGGGGGGGGG
>SJYT01006041.1:0-18998 GCA_006410635.1 Cephalophus harveyi | reverse complement strand
ACTTTATACAATCTTCTGTAGAGAGTAGAGAAAAAAAAACAAAACTTAGGCTTTTTGTCTACATGATTGAAATACTTATTAGTTATAGTTTAGAAAAGTTCCAGTTTTGCAACTCACCAAGAAATGTAATGTTGAAGTGCAATTTATTATAAAAGGATGAAAAATACATGGTTCTTTACACACTGACATACTCTATGGTATACCTACAGGTTTGTTCTCTAAAAAATTAAAAATTCTAATCATTTCTATATCATACAAATGCATTTATAGTAATATAATTTCTTCACTGAATAAGCAGAAGGAACTGAGTCTTCTCCTTAAATATTGACCTGTTTCTCCTCCATAGCCCACATATTTCTAGTGTCTAGTACTGTAGGACTCATTCTTCTCACAATATGATTCTTAACCATGCACTGTTGGAGACCAGCACTAACTTAACCCTTCATGGAAGGGAATGTGAACCACATACATAAATCTCATTAAGCCTAAACTAAATGTATCTCCAATGCAATTTCCTCTTAATTGAATTCACCCTTAATTGAATTGGATTCTGAGCCAGGAGGGGACATGTGCTCAAAGGAAAGTCAGAGTGGAAATAGGCAGTTGTCTTATGCAATTGTGGCTAAAATTGTCTTTTGCAAATTTTACAAAAGCATTGCTAGAGCTCTTCTTGGAGCTTTGGCAGAGGCTTGAGCAAGAGAGACACTCCGGGATTTCAGCTACATTAGATTTACAGTAATTCTGTTTCTGTGGTCACAAATGAATTGAACAAAACTGTTTTACTTCTCTAGAGATGACATTTTCAGAGACACAGTGTTAATCTTACCTATTCAAGGTAAACACAGTCATATCAAGGTTAACAGTATCTTTCGGTTAACTTAGCATTTTGCTGTGGGGAGCTCTCTGGAAGTGATTGTATATGACTCTCTTGCATGAGAGGAATATGGATACAGAATTATCCTCCATCCATAGCCTCCACTGGGGTAATGCCCCACTTGGTTCCTATTGTCATATATTTGCACCCACTGTTGCTAGATGTGGTGTCCAAGTTTATTCTACATTCACTATCTGAAACTGCTCTGAACCTAGTGGCTCTCTTTCAGTCACTTTCAAGGTTCCCTCAAATGTTGTAGAAATAATTCGGGTATTTCCCTTTTCCGCAGAGGGAGGTGCTGACCCTAATATGCTGCCTGAGAGTCTACTCACCATTCCCATCTCTCAGCACTTCCAATTCCATTTCTTTAGCATCTCAATTGAAGAAGTTGTCTAAGATGCTAGTAAGTCTTTCTAGTCTGCTCTGAGATATTTTCTATGCTTTTGGATTCCCATTCACCTCTTAGAGTTTCTAATACCTTTGCTCCTCTAATTCTTGGCCCAGAAGTTGGGGCACTGAGTCCTCATCTCCACTTAGTTTTACTATTCAGATCAACCTTCTTTCAGAGGCAAGTCACACTTTTATCTCCTTTTAAAATAGATCTAATTTTTAGGAAGCATCCTACATTCTTTCCAAGTCTGCCTATGTCTAACAGTTAAGATTTAAGAAATTAAAATCAATTTTTCTGTGAATCATCTATTTTTGTAATTGAAAGTTCTTATTCAGGATATGTTTCTCTGCCATTAATTAAAAAGTATATGTGGGCAACTCAGAGGATTTCTCTTTCTGGATATTAAATACTTTTCCAATTAGGTGATGAATGACACTGGAGCAATTAGTGGGGTGTCTTGGGACCATAAAACAGTGCGGCCATAAAAATGTCTCTATTTAAAATTTCCAAGCCTTATCCTGTTAAGACTAATAGTGATGAAAATGAGCAATTTTACCAAATGCCATATGGCTGGATTGCATCTCCGACTCTATGGACGTGAGTTTGAGTGAACTCCAAGAGATGGTGATGGACAAGGATGCCTGGCGTGCTGCAATTCATGGGGTCACAAAGAGTCGGACATGACTGAGCAACTGAACTGAATTGAACTGAACTGAATATATTGCATTTTTTACAAGGAGATATCTTTTAAAATATTTCAATGAGTAAAAACCATGGAGATATATTTTAAATGTATAACATAAAATATTACTTCAACTGGAGAATAATATGGAAAAGACTTGTTTTATCAAAATTAAAATAACTTTGTTCTTATTGTAAAGTCATTTCACATTTATTTTTAAAACCTCATGTAATAAATTGCATTTAAAATTGCCCATACTGAAAGATAATGCTAGTATTTAATATTCTTATTCAAAACTTGAAGAATTGCTTATTCCAAGAGCTAGTATAGGCAGAAAATGAAAATAAATGTAAAAGTTCTTAACAGCAGTTTACAGATGAAAGTAATGGGTCTATAAATGGAAAATGGAATTATTTTGCCATAGGTAATAGCTATTATGACTTTCCTTCAGCTTCTATTGACTTTGTAGTCTTGTGCTGACCCACAGTCAGCATAAAATGGTTAATCAGCAAAACTCTGAGGATAACTTGAGCTGGTAGTTGCCCCAAACTCCAGGGTAGTTATTATAACTCTTCCACTGTCTCAGGCAAAGATAAAATGAAGAGAGAAAGTATGAGGGCAGTGCATTGAGATACGAAAGAAAAAATCCTGGGAAACATGGCAGTGATCTTGGGCCACTTTGGGAAATATATTTTGGAGGACAAGCATTTTCATATTTAGTGTTACACAAATCTCCAGAGAAATAGCAATTAAGAAAGGCAGTGCATTGAGCTTTAGCAAGAGAATTGATGTCAACTCTGAACTCAAAGTTTGAATTTTGAACAGTTTCAAAAAACAGCATTGAGAAAATCTTTCTCACACATTCATATTTGTTGTTGCTCAATCACTAAGTCATGTCTGACCCTTTGCAACCCCATGGACTAGAGCACACCAGGCTTCCCTGTCCTTCACTATCTCCTGAAGTTTGTTCAAACTCACGTCCATTAATTTGGTGATGCCATACAACCATTGCATCCTCTGTCTCCCCTTCTCCTCTTGTCCTCAATCTTTCTCATCTTCAGGGTCTTTTCCAATGAGTTGTATTTCACATCAGGTTGCCAAAGTCCTGGTGCTTCAACTTCAGCTTCAGTCCTTCCAATGAATATTCAAGGTTGATTTCCTCTAAGATTGACTGGTTTGATCTCCTAGCTGTCCAAAGGGCTCTCAAGAGTCTTCTCCAGCACCACAATTCGAAAGCATCAAATCTTTTCCAATGAGTTGTATTTCACATCAGGTTGCCAAAGTCCTGGTGCTTCAACTTCAGCTTCAGTCCTTCCAATGAATATTCAAGGTTGATTTCCTCTAAGATTGACTGGTTTGATCTCCTAGCTGTCCAAAGGGCTCTCAAGAGTCTTCTCCAGCACCACAATTCGAAAGCATCAATTCTTCAGTACTCAGCCTTTTTCATGGCCCAACATTCACCTCCACATATGACTAATGGAAAAACCATATAAAAGCCCAGAAACTCAAATATGCCTACTCCAAAATAGTCTAGAATAACACGTGCAATAACAAACAAGTCTTGTTGTGATGATAGTTAAGACAGGACATCAAATAATCCTTTTAACTTCAACCAGTTTTGAGTGCTAAAAGCTCCTTATGTGAACTTAAAATCAGTATCACATACTATGAAACATTTATAGAATGAAAAACATAGGATAAATGAAAAACATATAAGTAAACTTCAGAGAATAATGCATAGAAGATAGGTATGACCTAACATTTTTGTGGAAAATATCAGAAAGAAAGTGTTACTTGAACAGGACCTGAGAGTTGGAGAGGACTGATAACTAAAATAGATTAGAAGGCTTTCAAAGCAGAAATTACAAAATTAAATTGCACAGATGAATGTACTGTGTTGTGAAATAAAAGATACATGACACACAGTGAGAAAGATAGGTAAGATGAGTCAAGAAACTTTTGTATTATTTCATTTCAGTTCAGTCACCCAGTCGTGTCCAACTCTTTGCGACCCCATGAATCGCAGCACACCAGGCCTCCCTGTTCATCACCAACATGGCATTTCTAAAATTTGATGTACATGATAATAAAAACTAAAATGTATTAAATATTCTATGAGCATAGCATGCTTTTAGCATCCATTTCACACCTGCAATTTTATGAGGCAAACTGTTATTATTCTCATTTTGGACATAGCAAAGTTGATCATTGAAAAAATTATTCAAGCTTATTTTGTAGCTAGTTGACTAGGAAAAAATATGGGGAAAGTAGAAAATTTTAAGGAAAATAAGTCAGGGTACTGTGTATAGGAAACAGTATATAATTTTGGAAATTTTGTAGGGAAGCAATCCATTAAGGAGATCAAACCAGACAATCCTAAAGGAAATTAGTCTTGAATATTCATTAGAAGGACTGATGCTGAAGCTCCAATACTTTGGCCACCTGATGTGAAGAACCGAAAAGGTCTTTTATTTTCATTGGAAAAGACCCTGATGCTGGGAAAGATGGAAGGCAGGAGGAGAAGGGGATGACAGAGGATGAGATGATGGGATGGCATCACTGACTCAATGGACATGAGTTTGAGCAAGCTCTGGAAGTTGATGATGGGCAAAGAAGACTGGCTTGTTGCAGTCCTTAGAGTCACAAAGAGTTGGACATGACTGAGCGACTGAACTGAATCCATTAAAAGCATATTCTAGAAATCAATTTATGAATTGATATGAGATCAGAATTAAAAGTTAAAAGAGGGAACACAGAAGAAAGAATTAGCTTAGGAGACATTTCAATGAGTATTACTGAAAAATAGTTATGGATGTAAAAAAGAAGACTGGTAGAATATAGCTTTGGAGTCAGGAACGCCTAAACTCTGACATTTTCTCTCTGGATCTTCAAACCTAGTTTCTTCACCTGTAAAATAAGAGTCAGAATACCTACCATGTCAGTTATTTGAAGACTGAAATTAAATATCATACAGTGTGCCAGTGTTGAATTTCTTAATTGCTAACTTATTAACATCATGTGATGACAGGTTTGGAGTTTTCAGCAAAGCATATTATTGAGTTACTAATGATGCCACTTATTATGTATAGTATCAACAATAAACATTTACTGAGCATCTCTTGTAAGTAGTCTACTGCTAACTTTGGGAAAATACAAATAAATAAGCATGTGATGCTGATCCTTTATATTAATGTTTCACAATCCTTTAGCAAAGAGAAGAAAAGTAGAACTTCCCTGGTGGCTCAGCGGTAAAGACACCACCTGCCAATGCAGGAGACATGGATTTGATCCCTAATCAGGGAACATGCCACAGAGCAACTAAGCTTATGTGCCACAACTATTGAGCCTGTGCTCTAGCGCCCAGGAGCCACAACTACTGAAGCCCATATGCCCAGGCTCTTCAACAAGAGAAGCCACTGCAATGAAAAGACCACAAGCCACAACTAGAGAGGAGCCCCTACTCACCACAAGCAGGGTAAAGCCCAAGCAGCAACAAAGATCCAGCACAACTAAAAGTAAATAAAATTAAAAGAAAGAACAAAAATAAAAGTACATAAAGAGAAAACCAAAAGTCAAACCACTATGTGATAATGCAATAAGAGAATTACAGGGTACAATAAGGATTGAGAAATTAGGAAGCTTATTTCTGGCTAAGGGATGAGAAGTATAAAACTATGATCTAACTCTTAGAAAACAAGTAGAATTTCAGCATACAGAAGGGATCATACCACGTTTTTGGACTAGAGTGAAAAATGATCAGTTATTAGGAAAAGGGCAAGAATATTCTGGTTAAGGTGGTAAGTGTATACTGAGAGAATAATAGAGGAAAAGTTATGCATGGTTTACAGTGATTTTGAGTGATAGCTGGCTCAGAGGTTAAAGCGTCTGCCTGCAATGCGGGAGACCTGGGTTCGATCCCTGGGTCAGGAAGATTCCCTGGAGAAGGAAATGGCAACCCACTCCAGTATTCTTGCCTGGAGAATTCCATGGACAGAGGAGCCTGGTGGGCTACAGTCCACGGGGTGGCAAAGTGTCAGACACGATTGAGCGACTTCACTTTCACTTGAGTGATAAGCCAACATTGAATTTTATTCTTCAAGAAGCAGGGAGGGAGGTGACATTTTTGAAAACAAAATGACATAGTGAAATTGGTGATGTAAAGAAATTAACAAACTAAAAAATTGTAGTACTGGGGCATGGTATTATAATAACCGATGGATTCAAGAGTAAAAGAAATGTGTCTATTTTTACCCATACACTTTAAAACAGGGGTCCTTTATTTGAGGAATAATTCACCCCTCATACTTGTGTTCTCTCTAAAGATTGATCTGGTTTCTCCTTTATGACCAATTGTTTCTAAGGGTAAACCCAGAGTCCCAGAGGACTTCTAAGGAACAGTGAAGTTTACAAAGAAAACCAGGGGTCTGGTGAGACAGGTGCAAATGAATTTTTGTGGATAGTATTTTGTTAAGTGGGGATTTTTCTTTCTTTCTTTTTTTTCTGGAAACTCTTAGGCCACCAATGTCCTCTACTGTTCTGAAAACATGTTATTCTGATGAGCACAGACATAGAAGCAACATAGATGAATTTCTCAGAAATTCTAGGCTCAAGTCTTATCTTTCAGTAGTTCTGTAATAATTGACAGGCTGCATAATTTCTCTATACTCTGATATTATCGTCTTTACAACAGGGATAATAGGGACTTCCCTGGAGGTCCAGTGATTAAGACTCCATGCTTCCAATGCAGGGGGGCTGGGTTGGATTCTTGGTTGAGGAACTGAACTGAAATGAAGAACATGCTGAAATGAAGAACAAAGACCCTGCAACTAAGACCCAATGCAGCCAAATAAATAAATATTTTTAAAAAAATAAAATGGGGATAATAATACTTCATAGGGATATTGTGAAGCCTGAATGACAAAATGCACTGCATCACAGTAAATGTTACATGATATTTAGCTTCTGCTGTCATTAGTATCAATTATTTTTATGTCGAATTCATTGTAATAGCTCAAGAGTTTAGCAGAAGAACTAAAAAAGTTGAGGGAAAAAAAAGAATAATGACAGGGTGAGCCAGTTAAGATAATATGGAAAAACTTATAAAAGAATAATAGCCCTTGAACTCAGAGAACTGGAGAAACAAAGACCTGTGGGGCGAGTCCTACAAATCTACTAGTCCTGAAATCAGTGAAAGTAAAAGCATTTATTGGAATAAGTGCTTTGAAATTGAGCCATGGATATGGAGTTACTGTAGGATGTAGCACCGTCAGTTTGCTGAAAAATGAAATAGAAATAACAGAGAGTGGAAGAGTCTTGAATAATGCCAAGATATATATAATGCATTAAGAAAAAACAGAAAAGAAAAAATGAGACCAGAGGATTAAATGAAAATCAAAAATATACTATTTTAAAAGCCCAAATTAAAAAAAAAAAGCTTCTGTGGTGATTAATGTGGAATTAATGTTCATAGGTTCAGGGAATTGGGGATTGAAAGTAAAAAATAACTCAATGGAAATTACAAGGCTAATGTTGTCCTTTAAATAAGTACCATCAGAATCATGTGAAACAAAGTCAGATATGGAAGAATATGTGGCTAATGGATAATAAGAAATAGAGGTCTAATCATCTTTGCAAAATAAAGTAGGCAGAATCTGGATTTAATGAGTAGCATTTAAAAGTTTTTTATGTGTGTGGAATAAGCTGGAAAAAATGAAAAGAAAACTCCCACTAGGTTAGAGCTTGTTTGTTACTGAGTACCATGAATTTTCAGTGGGCAAGATCCACATGATTGTCTGTTTTACAGTCCTGGCCAATAAAGGAGAAAGTAGATCCAGGAGTAATTCAAGGTTCAGAATGGGTTCCCTCTGAGTTAAACTGTGAGGCAGTCTTGCTGCTGCTAAGTCACTTCAGTCTTGTCAACAAATATAGCGTGAAAATAAATGTTCACAGAGGCAATTTGGTAGCCAAATAGTCTCTAGAATGGGTCTTACTTCTTTCAAAATAGAACCAAACAATATCTTGGCAGCATATACTGTAGTGGTGGCCTCATGTTTATAAGCAACTTGGTTGTTTCTTAAAGTTGGCTTTAAGCCTGAAGAGAATATGCATTTCGAGTCTAAGAGGGAACCAATAGCAGAAGGACTATAACAATTAAATCCAGGTTTACCCCTCTGCTAACCCATTTAGCTATCTCAGCCTCACAGTCTGAATTTGGCAAGGGGGCTGTCTCAGTCTGCTCCCCCTTCTTGGCAAGGCAGCCATCTGGCCAATTGCACCTGCTTCCAGCAGCCCTACTGTTCCCAGGAGCCCTATGATGGTTTAAATGAAGTGGGAGCTAATGGGACTTGAACTACACATGGAATGGGATGGAAATGTGTGAAAAGGAGGGCTAAGCAAAGCCAATTAGCTAACCTGGAATGGATAAACTAAACTGAGTAATTGGAAAGAATGGCAGAACAAGGTTAGACAAAATAGCAACGAAGATGATGAATGTACTTGGAAAAAAGAAGCAGACAAGTTCCTGGTCTAGGGGGAAAAAACAAAACTCCATCTGCCTATTCAAGTGGCTCCAGCTTCTCATTCATATTAAAGATAATTCTGAACTATGCTCCAGCAGCACTGCTGAAAGAAATTGCTTCAGGGAACAGGCTTCGTCTCTCCTAACCTCGGCTTGACGACTTGCAGTACATAATGAGTGCTGTGGTGCTGTTAGAGGAGCGGAATCTGCACCTAGAAAAGCTTACACTGAAAGTAGAGTGAGCCTTCAAAATAACGTATCTTTTCTCTTTGCAGAAACAATGATGATATTTCAATGTAAAAATTGCTGAAATGGTCTAGATGTGAATTCTGCTTCATTTTACATAGCATTTTGGACTTTTTCAATCTCCTCCCATTACTTACTGTTTCAACTATACCTACTGCTCCACCCACTAGTTGTGCAAGTTCATACTAGCAAAATTTTGTTTTCTATACTGAAAATGCTGAAGATTGTATGACATGGTTATGTACCATATATGATATATAAACTACTATGATAATTTGTGAAATTTCATAACCTTATAATAGCTTCAACTGTAAAATAATTAAACTTGAAGTGAAAGTGTTAGTTGCTCAGTCATGTCCTACTTTTTGCAACCCCATGGACTGTGGCCTGATGGGCTCATCTGTCCATGGGATTCTCCAGGCAAGAATACTGGAGTGGGTATCCATTCCCTTCTCCAGGGGATCTTCCCAACCCAGGGATTGAACCCGGGTCTCCCACATTGCAGGCAGATTCTTTATCATTTGAGCCACCAGGAATGCCCATTATAATTAAACTTCGATGCCCAGAATATCAAGACAGAAACCTTTTGAAATTACTTGCCCCAGAAGTAAATCAGCAAAAAAATAGTGTATTGAAATTCTCTGCATGTGAGTACATGTATGTGTGTTCAACTATCTAACTCATTGCTAATTTTTCCTCAGAACTTACAAGTTACCAAAACATACCTACATGTCTTAAATTTTAATTATTTTTATTAAGCAACACGTCTCAGAGCTGAACATTTCAGAAAACAATATGGGAAACTATTTTCTATGATTTCAAAGTTATGTATTAAATCCACATGTGCCTCTATATCTCCTGAGCTTTGCTTCTTCATGAAAGGCCAAGGAAAAAGTGAATACATGTTTTTAGAAAAGCTCAGTTGTGGTAAAATATAGACATATTTTCCTATTTTCGAATATTTTCTGTCCCCACTTATTTACTCTATAATTCAATAAATACTTGGGCACTTATCAAAATTAATCCTTTTGGTATAAGAATTTGAAAAGGACAAGTTTCAGTGTATGTGTATGTGTATGTGTGTTTAATGCCAGACACTGTAGATTATGAAGTAGGTGATATCATGTTTATCTTCACGTTATATTTCTATAATTCAAGTCTTTTTCTAAAGATTTTCATGTAGGTACCGTGGTGCCATATGATAAAACTCATATTAACAAAAAGTCCTTTCTTGTGGGTAGTTTGAGATATACAGGTTTTGCTTTGCTTTTGTCCTTCATATGGAGTCCTGAAATACATTTTATATGTAATGAAAAAAGAGAGCTATTAAAGTTTATGAAAAACCACTGTAATCAAGAAAAACTTTTTTGACTTTAGAATCTTCCACCTAAAGATTATCTTTCCTTTATCTTATCTGGCCTATCATTCTTAGACACACACACACATACACACACAAAATTGCTAAGTTGTCATTGAGTTTCCAGTGGCTCAGAGGGTAAAGAATCTGCTTGCAATACAGGAGACCAGGGTTCGAACCCTGGGTCAGGGAGATTCTTGCCTGGACAATTCCATGGACAAAGGAGCCTGGCAGGCTGTAGTCCACAGGGTCACAAAGAGTCGGACATGACTGAGTGACTAACACATACTTCCTCTTTTAAAATGGTCAAATGTGTTTCTCTTATCAATGACTTATAAAAAGAAGGTGTTGATTTAGAAATGAGAGCAGCCACCTAAGAAGAATTTCATTTATTCACTGTAAAGATCTCAAAATAAGCCTACTCTATCTAGGATGTTCTGTATAAAGAAATAAAATGAGATTAACTGGGCTAAATGCCAAGAGAAAATGGTAATTAGAAAAGCCCAGAAGTGCCAAACCTTCTACACTACCAGAAAAAATGAAGAGACTCTGAAATGGCAACGTGAACACTACATTCAAATATCACACTTTTTTCAAGATTCAAAGATTTCATTAACTTTAGGGAGAATTTAGGTTAAAGCCATGTAATAAAATAATTGTTTGAAGGTTTAAATTCAGGCTTGAAAGAACTTAATATAGATGTGTAGGTTAATCAGGATATATCCTTAAATTCAGAACTATATGGATTTTCTTTGTAAATTCTCGCTTATTTTCTGCAACTCACCTCTCCTTTGGATTTGTAGATTTGAAATGCCCTCCCTTTAACTATTAAGAGAGATGAATTCTGTGACGTTAATGAAAGAATTTGTAGAATTTGAACTTCACAAAAACATATTATGATTATCATCATCTTCATATTTCAAAAACTTTTTCCAGAGACAAACGGGGCCTCAAAATAGAAGCCTCATGTGACAAAGGATTGGTTGACTTGCAAATGAACTGAGGAATTGTTTTAGAGAAACAGCTGTATATCTCTCAGCATATCATGCTATTTCAGGCATAGGATTGGTTTGAAGACAGTGTATAGAATTTAAAAATTAACTGCAGTAGTGCCAATCCTACTTTTGTCAGTGAGGAAGGAGGGCAAGGTGGATATACTTAGTAGTGTTGCATAGAAAACTTCATTGCTTCCATGTCTCCTGATAATTGTGCACCCGTTTCATTCTCAATTCTTCAAGAAAACAGACATTACAAACAGATCTTCCTCTACTCTTCCACCAAAACTGATAGTAATAATAATGAAGATGACCTTGATACCACAAAAAGAAAAAAGTCACTAGTAGAGATGGATGGAGACACAAGTTAATAGAGAGCGGCTACATCACAGACCCAGAGCCAACATTTTGTAAAGCATATATGAGGGTACCAAAGCTGATGCCCCAAAAAACTATAGTCATGTGAAAACCTTAATTAGTAACGGGGCCTAAAAATATAAGAAGCTGACATCTCAACATAAATGATGTAGAACAAGGCAGTGTTCTGACAAGAACTACTTCATTAAGTGCAGTAGTTAAGTGTCAGTTGTTTACAACAGAGGAATTTAAGACAAATCCAAATCCAGTACACTAACTCTTTACTTCACTCTGTATAAATATTTCATAATCTCCCTCAACAAACTGTTGTCATCTCCATAAGGTCTTAACTTAGATACCTTTAATCTCTGTTACTAAACGTACCTCATCTAGTAAAACCAATGCAACCATTATAATTAAGTTTCTCGTTTCCAGTGTAGGAAAAACACGAGGTAAGAGTCTCCTTTTTCAAGTTGTCTTTCAAAGCTAATATTCATTTCCTATGGAGCATTACAAAAAAATCCAGAAGACTCTTTTAAGCTGAAGATATAAAAACATTGTAGTCAAGAGTGTGGTGATAGAGCATATTTTAGAAGCCAAAGCTATTACATGGTATCAGTCCCCACCGTTGGCATATCTAGATATATTTCACAGCCACAAAGATGTTAAGTCCAGAGGTACCTTTTTTTTTTTTTTCACTCCAGTTTACCATTAGGCAGTTTCTTAGTCATGCTCTCTAGCCAGAGATTTCTCTGATGTCACAGGATGAAAAGCATAATTACCAATAAACTCTTCATTGATAATATCATCAACTCGTATTGCTTCTAACCACAGAAGACAATTTCATTAAATCCCAACCCTCCTTTTGAACTAAGTCTTTTTCATAACCAATCCACTGATAAATGAAGCCTCACATTGTTTAGGAAACTGTGCTTGTCATGAAGCCTACATTTGTCAGGCCATCCCCCCAGAGAATCGCATTCATCAGGCCTTGTCAAGTTGCATTGCTCAGCCTCATTAATGCCACCTCACAGGCTGCAACACTGCATCCCGCCCGGAACTGCCTGATAGACGGCTCCTCCCTGCACAGACTCCTAAGGGGCCCTTTGAGTAATGCTTTATTGAGAGCTCCAGTGACGGAAACAGCACCTTAATGAAAGACACGCACCAGAGCGTAATTAACTATTACTGCAGCCCATTGCTGTTGGCATCAATACTTCCATCAAAAAATTTGTCACCTGTGAGAATGACGACTAACATTTCTTAAGGGAAAGCACAAATGATGAGAGAAACTAAAATTAGAGGAGGGGTGATTTCAAAAACTGTTTTATAGAAATGGATTAGATAATGTTGACTGAAAGAGGAACCCGTCCTGCTCTCTCAGCTGATGTAGTTAGATTAAGAAAAACAGCCTCGGGAGAACAGAAAAAGTCAGAACAAAGGCCAGAGATTATCAAGAAAACCATTTAGCACAGGAGGTAAATGTTTGTTTGAATTGTGACAAACACTGTCAGTAGAAGATCAAGATTTGGTAGATTTAAGCTCTTTGTCATGGCAAATACTCTAAACACAGAGTTTGAATGGAGGATCACTTAAGAGACACAGTGTATCTTTGAATTAAAAGTGACAGGAATGAAAAGCAGAGATTGATGACAACTGTGCTCTTTACAGCACTCTCCCTTGTTCTTATTTTCCTAATGTCAGCCTCTTCGAAAGAATTAAAATAAATGAAAAGATTATTTATTTACACCTGCTTTAAAATGCTACGCATACACACAAACACACACAGACTCTCCATTCATCATTATTCCACAATTATATGCAGCTTCTGCTCTGGTCTAATTGCCTTTGCAGAACAACAAAAGAAGTAAATGACTTATTTTTACTAAGCTGTAAATCAAATTCCTTTTAGTGACAGTGGCATCTGTGGGTGTAGAGTCCCCTTTAGCAAGACAGTGTCCAATTAAGAACAAACATTGCTGTTATCCCCAAGGGAAACAGAATTCAGAGGATCTGTGAGACAGCACATGGGCAGATAATCTGGTGCTTTGGTTACTTTTTGACATTACAAAATTTATTTATAATAATAGTGGTAAGGTGTATTCCTGCCCAGGTGGAGTTTAAAAGGGCAGCTTTAAAAAACCGAGTGCTAAGCCTGAATAAAGCAGTGTGTCTAGTCAAGTTCTCTCAAAAAATCTGTAATTATCTGGAAAAGCCATGTTGTCAGATTTTCTTCATAATATATGGATGGATATTACTTTAATCCCAATTTTTAGGATCTGATTTTTTTATTCCTAAAAATGCTTTCCACTGAATGTTTATACTCACCCACAATCTCTCATTAAAAGTCCAAAACCTAAGAGCTCCCAAATCTTAAAATTTATGTTACTTTATCTGGTGGTAAACTCTGCTCTAACTTGAACCAAACAGCAGTGACACATCACATGAACTTATATGAAGTCATTCATATTCTTTATTTTTCCACATAGAGTGGATATTGATATACTGCATTCCAGTGTCTTTGAGCATAGCACACTGACCCTGGCTTAGAAGAGGTATTATTTCCAATATATAGTAAATGCCCTGCAATACCTTTGTCACATTGGAAATGTATTCGGTTCTGAAATATTTGTGCCCAAGGAATTCAGTGATTGTATGATGTATTCTAGCCTTATTTTATCATCTGATCCTGATTTTTCCTATAATTATATAGGGGGGTTTGTTGTTTCTGTTTTGTATTTTAGTTTTTCTTTTTCTTAACAAAGACCTCTTCTGCCTTTTCTATTCTTTCCAGATCCACTCCCTACCTAAAGAAGCCTCAATCTAGCCTTTAGAAGTATTGTATGAAGATTTTTGAAAGATTAGCTATAGAAATTCTGAAAAAACTTAGTGGACCTGGACCTGAGATCCTTCATAAAGTCAAGATCTGCCTGTTTCATAAAAACAAGATTAGTCATGTTTTATCCACCACTGACTAAAGAAACTGCAAGGAACAATGCTACCCGCCAGAGACTAAAGGTAGAAATAGTCACACACCAGAAATTTAAATTCAAGCCTGTCATGCATAAGTTCACATTACACTAGCCGTGGTTTGGAATGCAAACCTAAGAAATCATTACAAATATGAATGCTGGTCCAAACTACTTCTATTCATTTTTATTGTTGTGTAACAAATTATCACCAACCAGAAGGAAATGGCAAACCCCTCCAGTATTGCTGCCTAGAAAATCCCATGGAAAAGGAGCCTGGTGGGCTACAGTCCATGGGGTGGCAAAGAGTCAAATACAACTTAGCAACTAAACAACAGCAACAGTGGCTTACAACAATTCTTATTTATTAACTCACAGTGCCCTGGGCTAAAAGACCTGGCAGACCAAGCTCTGTTCTCTGCTTTGGGTCATACAAGGTCAAAATCAAAGTGTCAGCTGGACTGAGCTCTTATCTGGACATCCTGAGGGAAAATCTGCATTGAAGTTCATTCAAGTTGTTGGCAGAATTAAGTTCCTTGTCAGTGTAGAGTTGAGGTATTTGTTCCTTTTCTGTCTTTAATTACATCTGAAAATTTTCTTTGCCAATATGTCAGTCAGAGTTCAAACAGAGAAACAGAAGAAGAGATGTATGTTAAGGGATTTATTGCAAGGAATTGGCATATATGAATGTGGGGATCGGCTAGGAAAAGTCTGAAATTCACTGGACACACTGGCAGGAAGGGCAGGCTGGAATGGTAGTCCACAGGCAGAAATTTCCTTTGGGAAGTCTCAGTTCTGCTCTTAAGGCCTTTAGACTGATTAAAGGAAAAAAAAAAAAAAAAAAGTAAGGTACCAAAATAAATAAATAAATAATTAGGCTAAAAGTAAAAAATTTTCCAGAGAGTAATGTAATAATATCATGTGCCAAAGTAAAATGATTGCTATGAACTCAATTAAGAGAGTGAATAGTACTTTCAGTCAAAGACTCTGAGAGCTTATTACTTTCAAAATAGACTTTACTAACAAGGAAGTTGACGCCAGAACAAAGAGTGGGATGGGAGGAGAAATGAGCAAAAAAACTGATGAAGATGTTTGTAAATTTACATAATCATTGACAGGTACTACTATGGCTTTTCCAGTGGTCAGGTATGGATGTGAGAGTTGGACTATAAAGAAAGCTGAGCGCTGAAGAATTGATGTTTTTGGACTGCGGTGTTGGAGAAGACTCTTGAGAGTCCCTTAGACTGCAAAGAGATCCAAACAGTCCATCCTAAAGGAGATCAGTCCTGGGTGTTCATTGAAAGGACTAATGTTGAAGCTGAAACTCCAATACACTGGCCACCTGATGTGAAGAGCTGACTCATTTGAAAAGACCCTGATGCTGGGAAAGATTGAGGGCAGGAGGAGAAGGGGATGACAGAGGTTGAGATGGTTGGATGCCATCACTGACTCAATGGACATGAGTTTGGGTGGATTCCGGGAGCTGGTGATGGACAGAGAGGTCTGGCATGCTGTGGTTCACAGTGTCACAAAGAGTCGGAGACAACTGAGTGACTGAACTGAACTACTTCTACTAATAATACTAACAATAGCCAACTAGGGAGAGGCAATGGTTAATAGCAAGCTGAAAGCAAAATACTAAAAATAAATAATCAGAAAGATGGGAAGATGGAATAAATACTACATGATATTTCTAGCAAACTATATCAACAGAAATACATCTTACAATCTTCAATGAAAAAAATTTACTCAATTTTAATTTGATATGAAGCAACATTGAATGAAAAAAAGCAAGAGGCAGGAGAATATGCACTGTGATATACCACGTAGTTTTATTTTAAAAATACCCCAAATGATACAGAACATTGATTTGGATGTATACATACAGGATACAATATTTTAAAACTGTTTTTTAATTGAAGTATTCCCTAGTCACTCACACAATGTGGGATACCTAGGTATTCAATCCCTGGGTCAGAAAGATCTTCTAGAGAAGAGAATGGCACACTCCAGTATTCTTGCCAGGATAGTCCCATGGAAGAGGAGCCTGGTGGGCTACAGTCTGTGGGGTTATGAAGAGTCAGACACGACTGAGCAACTAGCACTTTCACATACATAGTTAATTTACAATGCTGTGGTTAGCTTCAGGTATACAGCGAATTGATTAAGTTATATACGCATAGATCCTTTTTCAGATTCTTTTCCATCATGAATTTTCACAAAAAATTGAATATAGTTTCCTGTCCTATGCAGTAGATCCTTGTTTATCTATTTTATATATAGTTGCCTTAATCCCAGTCTCCTAATTTCTCTCTCCAGTCTCCCTCCTGCTATCCCTTTTGGTAACCACAAGTTTGTTTTCCATGTCTGTGGGTCTATTTCTGTTCTGTAAATAAGTTCGTTTGTACCCTTTTTTTCCCCCTAGATTCAACAAATAAGCAATATCATATAGTATTGGTCTTTGTCTGTCTGACTTACTTCACTTAATATGATAATATCTAGGTCTATCCATGTTGCCGCAAATGGTATTATTTCATTCTTTTTTATGGCTGAGTAATATTTTGTTGAAGGTGGGAAGAAGGAAGCATACCAACTTCAGGGTACTATGTTTGTTTGGGAAGGGTGGGAAGGAAATTAAAACACAGGGGTAAAAAGTCTTCGGATATCAACAGCACTTTGTTTCCTGAAAAATAAAAGCTCCTCAAATGTATACCAAAAATATTAAAATTTTTACATATACTTCTCTGTTATTCTCTGTAATATCTTGTGTATTTGGAAGATTTATTTCTTTAAAAGAAAGAAAAATATATTGCATATCAATAAATTAGATTAATTGGAAGGGCTCTATAAAGTAAAATCAGAGAACTGTTGCAATTCTATTTCAGTAATCCAAGCAAGAGATGTTCTATGACAGTGGCTCCAAAAAAGAAGATTAATGAGACCTCTGAAATGTAAAGTTAAAATGACTTGATGATCAATTTTGTATGAGTGGCAAAGGAAAATATTGAATTAAGAATGATTCTCAGTTTGTTACTTGAGAAATTTTTTTGTTTTTTTTATTATTTTAATTGGAGGATAATTACTTTACAATATTATAATATATGAGAAATTAAATGAATGCTGATGCTTTCAAATTTATAAGACAGAAAGTTGAAAGGTCTTGATAGTGTTGTCCAAATGGTATCTAGAAATATTAATCTGAAAATATGAATCTGGATTGTAGACAGAGTTTGGAATTCAGTGGATGGATAGATAAATGGATGGATAAGTAGATGAATAGGTAGGTAAATAAAAACCTCTATGTCTATATATTCATTCTTCCTTTAATCCTCAAGCTGTTTGTCTTTACTTTCTATTGACTCTAATTGCCCATACTGTTGCATTCTAAATTTTTTTCTTTTATATAAAATTATTTATTGGCATTTTGTGTTTCTTTTGAATTTAGTTTTTCTTACAATCTGCTTGTGTGATTCTTTTGAAGCTTTTAAAAGATAAAGGAGCTATGTAAAGAGCTAGCATGATTTTAAAGAGCATAAACATGGATTGTATAATATAATCATAAAAGGAATCTCATAACACAAATAGCTGAATTTTTACAATTTGACTCAATGAAATTTTTCACAGTTAAAATTTCGACTTGAAGCTATTATTTTCTTTTTCTACTGTCTTCAATTATAGAAAACTTCCACCAGCTTATAATTTAGAGAAATTCATTCTAACGAGGAAAGTTTATTTACCATATGGATATTCTTCAGATGATAGTCTGTATAGATAGAAATTGATAGAAACAATTGGAGAATAGAATCCCTTGGAGAGTTACTATTGAAGCTCATTATAAACCATGTTAAAATGCTCACATTCTCTAGAGTTATAGGAATCCTTAAAAATCAAACTCTACTTTCCTCTGCATGTAATTTTATTGATTTCCGTTCTCTTTAGAGTATTTCCCACATTTTTGCTAATTTGACATCTTTAGATCCTTCAAGTCTTTGTGAGTACTTACATTGCTCAGAGATGGCTTTCTCAACTTTTCAGGCAGAACTTCATCAAAGTCTTCCACAATGCTGAATAATGAATAGTAAATAAACACACACTTTTGAATATGAAGCTGATACTTGTCGTCACTGTTCCTGTTAGCTCTTTGGGTAGGAATTAGGATAATGCAATTCCTCTATAGCAATGGTAACATGACTAGAAGATGATAATGACCCAACAAAGAAGCTTCCCAAATAACTAGAAATTTAATTAAGATATTTATTTTATTGATACAGTTTTTCAGGTAAAGAAAGAAGTCAAGAGAATCTATTTTTTTTCCTAATAGGGATTGATGAAGGGATAGTAAGAGAGAAGCGACTGAAAAGGAAAATGATATTCTGCCCGGAAATTTAGGCAAAGTTGCTATGATAAGCAGGTAATTGTTTCTCACTGTAATCTTTCACCCATTCAACACATTGATTGAGTCAGTGCTTACTACAAGTTAGGCCCTATGACAGTTTTTCATGGCAGAAAACTCAGACCAGGAACCTTGCCATCAGTTCAGTTCAGTTCAGTCGCTCAGTCGTGTCTGACTCTTTGCGACCCCATGAAACGCAGCACGCCAGGCCTCCCTG
>SJYT01006038.1:165313-224829 GCA_006410635.1 Cephalophus harveyi | reverse complement strand
TTTTCCTGTGGTCATGTATGGATGTGAGAGTTGGACTGTGAAGAAAGCTGAGCACTGAAGAATTGATGCTTTTGAACTGTGGTGTTGGAGAAGAGTCTTGAGAGTCCCTTGGACTGCAAGGAGATCCAACCAGTCCATTCTGAAGGAGATCAGCCCTGGGATTTCTTTGGAGGGAATGATGCTGAAGCTGAAACTCCAGTACTTTGGCCACCTCATGCGAAGAGTTGACTCATTGGAAAAGACTCTGATGCTGGGAGGGACTGAGAGCAGAAGGAGAAGGGGATGACCGAGGATGAGATGGCTGGATGGCATCACGGACTCAATGGATGTGAGTCTGAGTGAACTCCAGGAGTTGGTGATGGACAGGGAGGCCTGGCGTGCTGCGATTCATGGGGTCACAAAGAATCGGACACAACTGAGTAACTAAACTGAACTGAAGCCATACTTATCAAGATAAAGAAGAGAGAAAGCTCAAATCAGTAAAAGTCAGAAATGAAAACAGAGAAGTTACAACCAATAAATACCACAGAAATACAAAAGATCACAGGAGACTACTGTGAATAACTATATGCCTATAAAAATGGACAACCTAAAAGAAATAAAGAAATTCCAAGGAATTCCCAGGACTGAACCAGGAAGCAATAAAAATATAAACAAACTAGTTACAAGTAACTAAACTGAATGAGTAATAAAAAAGCAATTCCAACCAAAAAAATTTTTTTGAAAGTCCAGAACTAGATGTCCTCCCAGATGAATTCTATGAAATATTTAAAGAAGAGTTAACACCTATTCTTCTCTAACTATTCCAAATAAGTGCAGAAGAAAGAACATTTCTGAGCTCATTTTATAAGACTTGAATCACCTTGATACCAAAATCAGATAAAGTATTCAATAAAAAGGAAGTTACAGGCCAATATCATTGATAATCATAGATGCAGAAATTCTTAACAAAATATTAGGAAACTATATGTAACAATACATCAAATAGATCATACACCACAATCAAGTGGGATTTATCCCAGAGATACAAGGATGGCTCAATATCTGAAAAACAATCAATATGATACACCACAATAACAAATTGAAGAATGACAATCACACGGACCTCTCAGTAGATGTAGAAAAAGCTTTTGACAAAAGTCTGTATCCATTTATGATTAAAATAATGCAAAAAGAGGTGGACATGAAGGGAATATACCTCAATATAAAAAAAGGCCACCTATGGCAAATTCAAAGTTATCATCATATTCAGCAAAAATTTGAAAGCATTTCCTTTAAAATTAGGAACAGGACAAGATGCCCACTCTTTCCACTTTATTTCAATATAGTTTTAGAAGTTCTAGCCACAGTAATCAGACAAGAAAAATAAATAAAAGGAATCCAAATTTCAAAATGAAGTAAAACTGTCACTGTCTGCAGATGACATAATGCCGCTGCTGCAGCTGCTAAGTCGCTTCAGTCGTGTCTGACTCTGTGTGACCCCATAGACAGCAGCCCACCAGGATCCCCTGTCCCTGGGATTCTCCAGGCAAGAACACTGGAGTGGGTTGCCATTTCCTTCTCCAATGCATGAAAGTGAAAAGTGAAAGTGAAGTTGCTCAGTCATGTCCAACTCTTTGTGACCCCATGGACTGCAGCCTACCAGGCCCCTCCATCCATGGGCAGGCAAGTGTACTGGAGTGGGTGCCATTGTCTTCTCCAAACATAGTACTATACATAGAAAATCCTAAGGATGGCACAATAAAACTACTAGAGCTCAATTAATTCTGTAAGTTTGCAATATACAAAATTAATACAGAAACCTATTGCATTTTTATATATTAACAATTAAATACCTGAAAAAGGAAATTAAAAAAACATCCCTGTTTACAATCACAACAAAAGAGTAAAAGATGTAAGAATAAGCCTATCTTAAGGGATAAAAATGAGCACTCAGAAAACTAAGATACTGACAAAAGAAAATGAAGATTACACACAGAAGGAAAGGTATACCATGTTCCTTAATTGGAAGAATATTTGTAAAATGCCTATATTACCCAAGGGAATCTACAGATTCAATACAATCCCTACCAAAATACCAGAAGAATTCCTCACAAAACTAGAGCAAATAATTTTAAAATCTGTACAGAAAAAAAATGAAAGAAAAGTGTAAGTCAGTCATATCCAGCTCCTTGCGACCCCCTGGACTTTAGCCCACCAGGCTCCTCTGTCCATGATATTTTCCAGGCAAGAATATTGAAGTGGGTTGCCATCCCCTTCTCCAGGGGATCTTCTCAACCCAGGGATTGAACCTGGGTTTCCTGCATTGCAGGCAGATTCTTCACCATTTGTGCCACCAGGAAAGCCCACATAGAAACAAAAAAGACCCTAAATAGCCAAGAGAATCTTGAGATATAAGATCAGAGCTGGAGGTATTATGCCCCCTGACTTCAGACTCTACTACAGAGCTACAGTAATCCAGGCATAATTGCACAAACTAGACACAAAGATTAGTGGAACAGAATGGAGAACCCAGAAGGAAACCTATATGTTTATGATCAATTAACCTATGACAAAGGAGACAAGAATATACAAGAGAATGGAGTGTGGTCTTAAGATGGCAGAGGAATAGGACGGGGAGACCACTTTCTCCCCCACAAATTCATCAAAAAAGCATTTGAATGCTGAGCAACTTCCACAAAACAACTTCTGAACACTGGCGGAGGACACCAGGCACCCAGAAAGGAAGCCCATTCTCTTCGAAAGAAGGTAGGACAAAATACAAAAGACAAAAAGAGTGACAAAAGAGCTAGGGACGAAGACCCATCCCTAGGGAGCGAGTCACGAAGGAAGAGAAGTTTCCATACAGTAGGAAACCCTCTCACAGGCCAATCTGTGGGGAGTTTTGGAATCTCAGAGGGCAACATAACCAGGAGAAAAAAAAAAAAGAAAAACCACAGAATACACACCTAACCGCAACTGCCAGTGGAGAAGTAGCCCAGACGCTCCCATCTGTCACCAGCAAGCTGGGGCTGGGCAGCGAGGCGCGGGCTGCATCATCAGTGCTTAGAGTAAGGACAAGGCCTGAATGCCCTGAGGACAACCTGAGGGAGGGAACATGAGATAACATCCCAAACTGTGGGATCGCCAGAAGAAAAAAAAAGAGAGGGAGAACTTTCCTGCAAGAGGCTCTAACACACAGCCTGGCCAGCTCACAAAACAAAGGCCTGAGCGAATACCAAAGGGCCCCCGAGGCAGAGAGGCAGGCATGAGATAGCCAGAGCCAGAAAGCAAGGGGCTGCTGCAATCTCGGCCCCAGAGACAGCATCCTCCACCAAACTGTGAGCAGGCTCCCAGTTGCTAACCACGTCTTCCTGGGATTCGGGATGGTTAACATCGGCCAAGAGGGTCGCAGCCTGAGATCAGCTCCCCAGAGGAGACACACGTCACACCTGAGAGGGTGCTCTCACGGCAGGGACCAGGGAGGTGATTAAAACACACAGCCCAGCTGGGACAAAGCCCTCACCAAGCACCTAGTCTCCTGAGCTGCTCACACCAGGGAGGGGCACAAAACACATGCCCAACCGAGTCAGTGCCCTTGCGGATACCCAAGAACCTGAGCGGCTTAGACCTGAGAAGCGCACGAAAGGCAGGGCCCGCTTCTGACAGTGCCACTGCAAGGCACCCTAGAGCCTGAGCAGTGTAGACCCATGCACAGCGAGCACTCCCCACACATGCCAGTATTTGTTTGCATTGTCCCTCCCCACCCACAACACAACTGAACAAGTGAGCCCAAATAAGTGAACACCTTCGCCTGCTTGTGTCAGGGTGGAAATTAGACACTGAAGTGATTTGCAAACAGAGGAAGCAAAATAAAGAAGAGGGAACTGCTCAGGAAGTGACAGTGCAACAGATTAAAACCCTGTAGTTAACATTGACTAAGCACTGGAGGCTTATAGACCTTGAGAACAAGTAGAAGCTGGAACAAGGAACTATCTGAAACTGAACTGACCCCACACTGCCCACAACAGCTATATATATATATATATATATATATATATTTTACTATTATCGCCTTTTAATTTTTTCAAATTTATTACTCCTTTAATTTTCATTTTTATAATCTATTACTTTGCGAAAAAGGCCTTTTTAAAGCAAATTTCATATATACATTTTTTAAATTTTTTTGATTGATTTTGTTTTGTATTTTTTATATTTTTAAGAGTCTAACCTCTATTCTAGATTTTTAATCTTTGCTTTTTTGTATTTGTTATCAATTCTGTACCTTTAAGAATCTAATATTCAGTATCCATTTTCACTTAGAAATGTGATTACTGGCTTGATTGCTTTCTCCCCTTTTGACTCTCCCTTTTCTCCCCCAGGTCAACCCTATCTCCTTCCTCCCCCCTTTCTTCTCTACATAACTTCTGTTAAACTCTCTGGGTGTTCTAGGCTGTGGAGAACACTTAGGGAACTGGTTACTGGCTAGATTGCTCTCTCCCCTTTTGACTCCCCCTCTTCTCCTCCTGGTCACCTCTATCTCCCTCCTCCCTCTTCTCTTCTCTATGTAACTCTCTGAACCTCTCTGAGTGTCCCGCACTGTGGAGAATTGTTTCACCATTAACCTAGACGTTCTGTCATCTGTGCTGTATGGATGGAGAAGTCTTGAGGCTACTGTAAAAGAAAGAGTGAAAGCCAGAGGCAGGAGGTTTAACTCCAAAACTTGAGAACATCAGAGACCTCCTGATTCTGGGGAACAGTAATAGACAAGAACTCACCAAAAGCCTCCATATGTACACTGAAACCAAGCTCTTCCCAAGAGCCAACAAGCTCCAGTGCAAGATATACCATGCTAATTCTCCAGCAAAGCAGGAAGACAGCCCTAAGCATTAAAAGACAGGCTGCCCAAAGCCATGTCAAGCCCATAGACACCCCAAAACTCACTACTGGATCCTTCATTGCACTCCAGAGAGAAGAGATCCAGATCCACCAGTCAGAACACAGACACAAGTTTCCCTAACCAGGAAACCTTAACAAGCCCCTACTCAAACCCCACCCACAGGGATCAGGTTCCACAATAAAGAGGAAACACAAACTTCCAGCCTACAGAAAGGGCACCCCAAACACAGCAATCTAAACAAAATGAAAAGGCAGAGAAATATTCAGCAGGTAAAGGAACATGATAAATGCCCACCAAACCAGACAAAAGAGGAAGAAATAGGGAGTCTATCTGAAAAAGAATTTAGAATAATGATAGCAATGATACAAAATCTTGAAAACAAAATGGAGCTAGAGATAAATAGACCAGAGAAAAAGATTGAGAAGATGCAAGAAATGTTTAACAAGAAACTAAAATAAATAAATAAAGATTATTCAATCAATAATGAATAATTCAATAACTGAGATCAAAAGCACTCTGGAGGGAATCAACAATAGAATAACTGAGGCAGAAGATAGGATAAGTGAGGTAGAAGATAGAAAGGGGGAAATAAATGAAGCAGAGAGGAAAAAAGAATTAAAAGAAATGAGGACAACCTCAGAGACCCCTGGAACAATGTTAAATGCCCCAACATTTGAATCATATGTGTCCCATAAGAAGACAACAAAAGAAAGAGCATGAGAAAATACTTGAGGAGATAATAGTTGAAAACTTCCCTAATATGGAGAAATTGCCACCCAAGTCCATGAAACACAGAGAGTCCCAAACAGGATAAACCAAGGCAAAACACCCTAAGACACATATTAATCAAACTACCAAAGAGCAAATATTAAAAACTGCAAGGGGAAGTCAACAAATAACACACAAGGGGATCCCCATAAGGGTAACAGCTGATCTTTCACTAGAAACTCTTCAGGCCAGAAGGGAATGGCAGGACATACTTAAAGTGCTGAAAAAGAAAAACCTACAACCCAGATTACTGTACCCAGCAAGGATCTCATTCAAATATGAAGGAGAAATCAAAAGCTTTACAGACAACAAAAGCCGAGAGAACTCAGCAGCACCAAACCAGCTATTCAACAAATGCCAAAGGATCTTCTCTAGACAGGAAACACAGAAAAGGTTTATAAACTTGAACCCAAAACAACAAAGTAAATGGCAGCAGGATCATATTTATCAATGATTACCTTAAATGTAAATGGGTTGAATGCCCCAAGCAAAAGACAAAGACTGGCTGAATGGATACAGAAACAAGACCCCTATATCTGCTGTCTACAAGAGACCCGCCTCAAACCAAGGGACACATACAGACTGAAAGTGAAGGGCTGGAAAAAGATAGTTTGTGCAAATGGGGACAAAAAGAAAACAGGAGTAGCAACACTCAGATAAAATAGACTTTGAAATGAAATAAAGGCCATGAAAAGATCAAAGATGGACACTACATAATGATACAAAAGATCAATCCAAGAAGATGATATAACAATTATAAATATATATGCATCCAACATAGGAGCACCTCAATATGTAAGGCAAATGCTAACAATTATGAAATGGGAAATTAATGGTAACACAATAATAGTGGAAGACTTTAATACCCCACTAAACACCTATGGATTGATCAACCAAACAGCAAATTAGCAAGGAAACACAAGCTTTAAATGATACAAAGGACCAGTTAGACCTAACTGATGTCTATAGGACATTTCACCCCAAAGCAATGAATTTCACCTTTTCCTCAAGCGCACATAGAGCATTCTCCAGGATAGGTCACATCCTGGGACATAAATCTAGCCTTGGCAAGTTCAAAAAAATAGAAATCATCTCAAGCGTCTTTTCTGATATCAATGTGGTTAGATATCAACTATAGAAGAAAAAAAAAAAAACTACTAAAAACACAAACATGTGGAGGCTAAACAACACACTTCTGAATAACCAACAAATCAAGGAAGAAATTAAAAAGGAAACCAAATATGCATAGAAACAAATAAAAATGAAAATACAACAACCCAAACCTATGGGATTCAGTAAAATCAGTGCTAAAAGGAAGATTCATAGCAATACAAGCTTACCTCAAGAAACGAGAGAAAATCAAATAAATAACCTAACTTTACATCTAAAGTATCCAGAAAAAGAAGAAATGAAGAACCCCAAAGTTAGTAGAAGGAAAGAAATCATAAAATCAGAGCAGAAATAAATGAAAAAGAAATAAGGAGATTATAGCAAAAATCAACGAAACTAAAAGCTGGTTCTTTGAGAAGATAACTAAAATAGACAAACCATCAGCCAGATTCACCAAGAAAAAAAGGGAGAAGAATCAAATCAACAAAATTAGAAATGAAAATGCAGAAATCACCACAGAAAACACAGAAATACAATAAGTGACTACTATCAGCAATTATATGCCAATAAAGTGGACAACCTGGAAGAAATGGACAAATTCTTAGAAAAGTATAACCTTCCAAAACTGAACCAGGAAAAAATAGAAAACCTTAACAAACCCAACACAAGTATAGAGATAGAAACTGTATCAAAAATTTTCCAACAAACAAAAGCCCAGGACCAGATGGCTTCACAGGTGAATTCTACCAAAAATTCAGACAAGCTGTTGCTGCTGTTGCTGCTGCTAAGTCGCTTCAGACGTGTCCGACTCTGTGCGACTCCATAGAGGGCAGCCCACCAGGCTCCCCCATCCCTGGGATTCTCTAAGCAAGAACACTGGAGTGGGTTGCCATTTTCTTCTCCAATGCATGAAAGTGAAAAGTGAAAGTGAAGTCGCTCAGTCGTGTCTAACTCTTAGTGACCCCATGGACTGTAGCCCACCAGGCTCCTCCATTCATGGGATTTTCCAGGCAAGAGTACTGGAGTGGGGTGTCAATGCCTTCTCTGCAGAGATGAGCTAATACCTATTTTCCTCAAACTCTTCCAGAAAATTGCAGAAGAAGGTAAACCCTAAATTCATTCTATTAGGCCACCTAATACCAAAACCAGACAAAGATGCCACATACACACACAACTACAGGTCAATATCACTGATGAACATAGATGCAAAATCCTCAACAAAATTCTAGCAAACAGAATCTAACAACATATTTAAAAAGATTACATGCCATGATCAAGTGGGCTTTATCCCAGGGATGCAAGGATTCTTCAGTATTCACAAATCAACCAATGTGATGCACCACACTAACAAACTGAAAGATAAAAACCATATGATTATCTCAATAGATGCAGAGAAAGTATTTGACAAAATTCAACACCCATTTATGATCAAACCTCTCCAGAAAGCAGGCATAGAAGAAACATACCTCAATATAATAAAAGCCATATATGATAAATCCACAGCAAACATTATCTTCAATAGTGAAAAATCAAAAGCATTCCTCCTAAAGTCAGGAACAAGACAAGGGTGCCCTCTCTCACCACTACTATTCAACAGTTTTGTTAGCCTGAGCAATCAGAGAAGAAAAAGAAATAAAAGGAATACAGATTGGAAAAGAAGAAGTAAAATTCTCACTGTTCACAGATCACATGATCTTCTACATAGAAAACCCTAAAGACACCACTGGAAAATTACTAGAGCTAATTACTGAATACAGTAAAGTTGCAGGATATAAAATTAATACACAGAAATCCTGTGCATTCCTATACGCTAAAAATGAGAAAACAGAGAAATTAAGGAAACAATCCCATTTGTCATTGCAATGAAGAAAAAAAAAAAACTTACGAATAAATTTACCTAAAAAAACAAAAGACCTATATCCTGAAAACTATAAAACACTGAGGAAAGAAATCAAAGATAACACACATAGATAAAGAAATATACCATGTTCATGTATCAGAAGAAGAATCAATATAGTGAAAATGAGTATACTACCCAAAGCAATCTACAGATCCAATGCAATCCCTATCAAGTTACCAATGGTATCTTTCACAGAACTAGAACAAATAATTTCACAATTTATATGGAAACACAAAAAACCTCAAATAGCCAAAGCAATCTTAAGAAAGAAAAATGGAACTGAAGGAATCAACCTGCTTGACTTCAGACTATATACAAAGCTACAGTCATAAAGACAGTATGGTACTGACACAAAGAGATATAGATCAATGGAACAAAACAGAAAGCCCAGAGTTAAATCCACATACCTGTGGACACCTTATCTTTGACAAAGGAGGCAAAAATATACAATGGAGAAAAGATAATCTCTTTAACAAGTGGTGCAGGGAAAACTGGTCAATCACCTATAAAAGAATGAACCTAGGACACTTTCTAACACCATACATGAAAATAAACTCAAAATGGATTAAAGATCTAAAATGTAAAACCAGTAACTATAAAACACCTAGAGGAAAACATAGGTAGAACACTCTCTGACATAAATCACAAGATCCTCTATGACCCGCCTCCCAGAGTAATGGAAATAAAAGCAAAAACAAATGGGACCTAATTAAACTTAAAAACTTTTGCACAATGAAGGAAACTATAATCAAGGTTGAAAAGAAGGCCTTCAGAATGGGAGGAAATATTAGAAAATGAAGCAACTGACAAAGAATTAATCTCAAAAATACATAAGCAGCTCAGGCAGCTCAATACCAGAAAAAATAAATGACCCAATCAAAAAATGGCCCAAAGAACTAAACAGACATTTCTCCAAAGAAGACATACAGATGGCTAACAAACACATGAAAAGATGCTCAACATCACTCATTATCAGAGAAATGCAAATCAAAACCACAATGAGGTACCATCTCATGCCAGTCAGAATGGCTGCTATCAAAAAGTCTACAAACAATAAATGCTGGAGAGGGTGTGGAGAAAAGGGAACCTTCTTACTTACACTGTTGGTGGGAACGCAAACTAGTACAGCCATTATGGAGAACAGTGTGGAGATTCCTTAAAAAGCTGGAAACAGAACTGCCATACAACCCAGCAATCCCACTGCTGGGCATATACACCAAGGAAACCAGAACTGAAAGAGACACATATACCCCAATGTTTATTGCAACACTCTTTACATAGCCAGGACATGGAAGCCACATAGATGTCAATAGGCAGATGAATGGATAAGAAAGCTGTGGTACATATACACAATGGAATATTACTCAGCTATTAAAAAGAACATATTTAAGTCAGTTCTAATGAGGTGGATGAAACTGGAGCCTATTATACAGAGTGAAGTAAGTCAGAAAGAAAATCACCACTACAGTATATTAAGGCATATATATGGAATTCAGAAAGATGGTAACAACGACCCTATATGCGAGACAGCAAAAGAGACACAGATATAAAGAACAGACTTTTAGACTCTGTGGAAGAAGGTGAGGGTGGGATGATTTGAGAGAATAGCATTGAAACATATATATTACCATATGCAAAATAGATGACCAGTCTGTCTGATGAATGAAACAGGGCACTCAAAGCCGATGCACTGGGACAGCCTAAAGGGATGGGATGGGGAGGTGGGTAGGAGGGAGGTTTGGAACTGGGGGACACATGTTACACCCGCAGCTGATTCATGTCAATGTATGGCAAACACCACCACAATATTGTAAAGTAGTTAGCTTCCAATTAAAATAAATAATTATTTTTAAAAGAATATACAATAGAGGAGAGATAGTCACTGCAATAAATAATGCTAGGAAAACTGTCTTAAATGAAATTAGAATATTCTGTAACACTATTTACATAAATACATTCAAAATGGATTAAAGACCCAAATCTAAGACTGGAAACTATAAAACTCCCAGAAAAAAACATAGGTAGAATGCTCTTTAACATAAATCACAGTTTTGTTTTGTTTTGTTTGCCTCCTAAGGTAAGGGAAATGAAAGCAAAACAAATAGGATCTAACTAATTAAGCTTAAAAGCTTTACACGCCAGTGGAAACCATCATCATCATCAACAACCTACTGAATGGGAGAAAATATTTGCAATGATAGAATATGAGGGGTTGATATCTAAAATATATAAACAGTTCATATAGCTCAAAACTCAATAAACAAATAACCAAGAAAAATGGGTAGAAGACATATATAGACATTTTTTCAAAGAGGACATGCAGATGGCCAATAAGCACATGAAAAAATGCTCAATATCACTAATCAAGAGAAACACAAATTAAAACTACAAGGAGATATCACCTCACATCTTTCAGAATGGCTATCATCAAAATAATTACACATAACAAAAGTTGGTGTGGATGCGATGAAAAGGGATCCTCATACACTGTTGAAAGTAAAAGTCACTCTGTTAGTGGGGTGTAAATTGGTAAAGCCACTGTGGAAAACAGGATGGATATTACTCAAAACAAACAAAAAACCTATCATATGACTTAGCAATTTCACTCTGGTTATTTATCCAAAAAGCATATAAAAAACAAGAAGACTAATATTAAAAGATACATGCACTCCAATATTCACAGCATTATTTAGAACTGCCAAGATATTGAAGCAACCTGAGTGTCTCTCAACAAGAAGAATGGATAAAGAAACTGTGGTGTGTATATATAATGGAATTCTACTCAGTCATAAAAAGGAATCAAAATTTGCTTTTTGTAACAACATGGATGAACTCAATATTATGCTGCTTGAAGTAAGAGAAAGACAAATACCATGCAATGTCATTTATACATGGAATCTAAATATTAAAATAAACTAGTAAATTAGCAAAAAATAAAGAGACTCAAAATATAGAGAACAAACCAGTGGTTACCAGTAGGGAGAGGGAAAAGGGAGGGACAAAACAGAAGTAGGAGATGAAGAGATACAAACTACTATGTTTAAAATAAATAAGCTACAAGGATATGCTATACAACACAAGAAATACAGCCAATATTTTTTAATAGCTATCAATGGAATATAACTTTAAAAAATGTGAATCACTATGTTGTACACCTAAAACTTACATAATATTGTACATCATTAACTAAACCTCAATAAAAATAAAACTTTGGGGAAAAACCACTGTCATCTGTCAGCTCAATAAAACCATCAATAATATCCATAACTAAAAGAAACGCTAATGTGCTTCAATCAATTGAAACCAAACTGTCAACCAAGTTGTGTATCTTTTGTAGCAAAATTGCCTTACAGCCAATTGGTCATGCAGTGAAAATGTCTGTGGTGAAGATGTTTGTGGCAAAAATTCTATGGCAAGATGCTTCAAGTACCTAGAAATAGTAAACTGATTCATAGCAATGTGAATGATGATCACATATTCTAATGTTGTACAACCCTGATGATGATATGCTGTAGGATGGGTAATTTATAACTTCTCCCAGGAATATGTGCAGTTTTTTTTTTTCCATTTAATGAAAAACATATATATATATACCAACTGTAGAATTGTAGGCTTAATTGTAGTAGAAGGAAGAAATCTGGGGATAACCCAGGTGCCATATTCCCCAAAATAACACCAAGAAGTCCATTGTCCTAACTGGCCTTCACATTCTACACTATTCACTTTATTATTGCCTTTTCTGCATGGCAAAGACCAACCTGACTGCAAAAGAACTACTATACAAAAGATTCAAATAATCAGAATGGATGTTTTCACTCATCCCTAAGAATTTTTCACAGGAGAAAGAGGGAAATGATGTGGTTAGCCTACTATCATGCAATTTCCCTTGTAAACAGAGCCTTTCTCAGGTGTTCCTTCCTTCCTTCCCACCTCCACTTCTCTTGTGGGTCTCTAGTATCAGAGTCAAGTGAGAAGGGGCCAAGCTAACAGGAGCTCAGAATCTGGGCAAGGGGCCTCCGATGAGCAGGCGGGCACTGACAGATGATAAAGAAAGAGCTGGATTTGATAACAAGCCAAGTTCAAGTCTGAGAACCAGAGACTCCGTATGGACTTATTAAGTCAGGGAACACTCAATACTTATTCAGTCATTATAGACTTGACCATGGGGACCCAAAAATAAAGATAAAATGTTTTCCTGTCTTTCTGGGGATAATGGAATAGCTCCTCAAATCAAGGCCCAAACTCTAGAGAATGGCTGGGTCCTGACAACTGCTGACTGGTACTACAAACCCAAAGGGGTAAACATTCCCTGAAAGTTTGTGTTTTCTATTGTACCTTACTTTCAGTGAAATGGTCTTTGATATTCCTTAAAACGCTAATCCTGTTTTATTTACAGTTTCCAAGGTGTGTTCAGGACATTTCTGTGTGGGTATTTGAAGCTGAGAATGATACCCTCTCTAGTATTCCTTTGGAAAGGCTATCTCTGCCACTGATTTTCAAGTCAAATGTATTCTATTTTTTAAAGGAAAATGTGTTTTCCTCTTTTAATCCTGCAGCCTTCAACTCATTTCACAAAGTGTGAACCTTCCTTCATCATGTTGCATACCGGCTGCAAGAAATGTCATCAGAATTGCAAAGTTATTCAGTGTCTTGTGACTGTTTTGCAGTATTTACCCAAGTCTCCTTGCAGATCTACCCATGAATAAATTTTGCATGCTCTATAAAGCTAACTGCATTCTCAGATATTGCCATTCATAGTTTTATGAGATACTAATTGCAAGAAGTGGATGTTTTGCCTGTCACATATATGTCCTTGTTGATTCTAGAGTATTTTACTGTGGAAAACAGCTAAATGGGCATAAAAAACAGCATGGAAACCCAGCAGTTGCCAGCAGGGAATGACATGCTTAATTACCTCTGGCTGTTGTCCTTTCAACAAAAGAAAAAACCTCTGTATCATTAAAAACACACCTACATATATGAATTCTTCCCAACACTAATCAAGTTTAAAATGCAAGGAAGTTAGCAATCCTTCCCAGTTCTATCAAATCTATGATCCTTTTACTTCCGGTCTCGCTCTGGGAGACAGCTCAGGATTTATGTCTAAGCTCAGCATTAATACCTCTCTCATCAGCACTCTTGACTCATGGAAATGACCAGGAGCTGTTGCTATGTAAGTACAGGGCCCATCAGCGCGCCTAACTGGCTTGCTTCCCAGATGGTCCTGCCATCTGTTGGAAACACAAACCAGTAGAAACAGAAGGTAGGCTAAAAAATGCACTTTTCCTCATGTCTCCAAAAAAGTGCATTGATCATGCTTTAATAATTAGCCATGTAAACAGGTCTTAAATCATGGCCTCAAATACTATAACAAACATTGCTTATTTGTTTGTTTGTTTCCCTGCTGGAAGGAAGCTCGGCCTCCTGATATATTTAAAGAAAGTATCAATCTCTTTGTCTCCCAGCTCCATAAAATGCAACATGGTCCACTGAAAGAATAAATCATAGGAAGCAAAAGGCAAAATGAGAGAATATTTTTTGCAGAAGGAAGAGGTCAATTAAGAGAGAAGAAATGAAAGGAAAAGCAGTGTGTGAGCAAGGCAAGAACTGTTTAATTTCTCTTACCCTGTGGTACAGAGATCTTGGTAAAAGTCACTGCTGGAATTTAGGTGTATATCACAGGATAACAGTTGATTCAGTATCATGCAGACACAATAAACTGTTTTTCACCATTATTTTTCTGAACTATAGGAAAAATAAGTTGTATTAGGCTTCACTCCTCCCCAAAATATGCTAAAAGTAGATAAATAATCAGAGCCCTAGACCAGGAGTTCTCAAATTTCAGTGTGTATCAGAATCAGCAGAGATGGTCCACTACAGAGTTTTATTCAGTACAGGGCCCAAGAATTTCAATTTCTCACAAGTTCCCAGGTGAAGCCATGTTGCTCTCCTATACTATAAAGCACAAAAAGCAAGATAGTGAGAATTCAGAGAAGGGAAAGACTTATGCAGGCAGAAAGAGAAAGCCTCTGAGGATTACAGTCTTAGAGCTGAACGGGATATTAGTGTTCAGTTCAGTTCAATCGCTCAGTCGTGTCCGACTCTTTGCGACCCCATGAATCGCAGCACGCCAGGCCTCCCTGTCCATCACCATCTCCCAGAGTTCACTCAGACTCGCGACCATCAAGTCAGTGACGCCATCCAGCCATCTCATCCTCTGTCGTCCCCTTCTCCTCCTGCCCCCAATCCCTCCCAGAATCAAAGTATTTTCCAATGAGTCAACTCTTCTCATGAGGTGGCCAAAGTACTGGAGTTTCAGCTCCAGCATCATTCCTTCCAAAGAAATCCCAGGGCTGATCTCCTTCAGAATGGACTGGTTGGATCTCCTTGCAGTCCAAGGGACTCTCAAGAGTCTTCTCCAACACCACACTTCAAAAGCATCAATTCTTCGGCGCTCAGCCTTCTTCACAGTCCAACTCTCACATCCATACATGACCACAGGAAAAACCATAGCCTTGACTAGACGGACCTTAGTCGGCCAAGTAATGTCTCTGCTTTTGAATATACTATCTAGGTTGAACATAACTTTTCTTCCAAGGAGTAAGCGTCTTCTAATTTCATGGCTGCAATCACCATCTGCAGTGATTTTGGAGCCCAAAAAAATAAAGTCTAACACTGTTTCCACTGTTTCTCCATCTATTTCCCATGAAGTGATGGGACCGGATGCCATGATCTTCATTTTCTGAATGTTGAGCTTTAAGCCAACTTTTTCACTCTCCTCTTTTACTTTCATCAAGAGGCTTTTTAGTGTTAGTTGCTTCTAAATGCAACTCCCCCCAATTAACAAGTTGTAAAACGGAAGCCCTTGGGACCCCCTGACTTGCTTAGAGTCGCTTATTGGTCAGTTCAGAAAAGGGGCAGGTGAAAAGCTTGGCTGCTTTTACCATGACTCTTAGGAATAAAAACAAACCAGAATTTATAGCAAAATTTATACGCTGGTTGCATGCACTATCTCTAGATGTTTTTCCTGTCAGAAAAATTTAGGACAATGCTCAAAGCTTGGGGATGGGGGGTGGCAAGAGCCTGACCTCTGGCCCCTGGAAGGTCATGTCCTTCTGGATCAGGGAAGAATAAGCATCCTAAGTGGGCCCCTTTGCCTGGGGAGGGGAGGAATTCAGAGGGGGATCTGGCAGAGGAAGATGCTGATGGGTTGATTCATCTACCACTTTGAGTATCACTCTCCATTTGGTCTTCCTTTTCACAATGAACTGCAAAAGGGCACAGCCCTGTTCCTGTTATAAATTGCCCTGGGCCTGGTGCTCTGACTGTCCCAAAGTGCTGTAGTAATTTGTCCAGCAGCAATCAATTCCCATCTGAGTGGAGGATGCTGATGCTGAGCGAGATGGCCAGGGAGCACCACTGGCATCCTGCAAAAGTACCTAGAGCATCTTTATAAATGCCATTTCCCTAAAATACCGAATACCAAGATGCTGCTGCTTTTAAGAGTAAAACGCTTGCTACCAACAAACCCTGAAGGTGTGTTATGTAGGCTAGCAAAAGCTTGTCAAATGTATCTAGCTTTGCAGAATAAGAAATTCCCTTTTGTTACTAACACGAGGATTCATTTACATGGAAGGGATTCCTTAACAGTCAAGGCTTATTTTTCCACTAATCAACCATTAGTGGAAAATTAAATTTTGGTTCTGCATGAACCACACGCCCCTCATGTAACTTTGAACAGCAAAGGTTGAATAAATGCAGTCATAAAATTCCATCATGCTTTGCAGCTCTCAGGCGGGCCGAGCAAACCCAGGGACGAGAAACAGGCAGAAGACTATGGCAGAGGCTACCACAGTTCAGCCGTGTCCTAAGTTGTTTCCATTTGAAAACACTTAAACGTTGGAGACATAATGAGCCCTTGTTGCTGGTTGCTATTTCTGAGTGGTTCTGAGAGGCCCAGGCTCTCCAAGGGCACATCTGGTCACATTAATGGCTCTCAAAAGGCAGAGTATTGCCCTGTCTGGCAGAACCTGCGGAGACAGGAGGAGGGTACCTCTTGCACCCCAGGGGCACCCAGCTCATCACACAACCGTCTGTGGTCCTGGCTATTTGCCTATGCAGAGAAGGGCACTGGAGCAGATGCCAGGGGCTGGGGGTCAGCCCAAGGCATGGCTTTAATGAAAGGTCAGCTGGAAGCCACACCAAACAGCAGCTTGAGTCTACAAAGCCACTCAGCAAGGTAACTTGGAGGGCATCTGTCACAATCCTTTCTCCTGACACTAAGCCCTTGATATGCCTGGAGAGAACCCTTTGAAGTATTTTAAAATATTTACTGTCTACTTCTCATGTTGCCCTTAAACAGATCTGAAACCATGACCCAGGGCTCATCTCTCTCCTCTCCTGAGTGTCCACATGACAGTTGTCCAGGCCACCCCGCATACTGAAGACGGGAGAGGATTGCCTTCCCAAGCTCTAGTTGGGCAGAAACAAACAGTTCATGTGTCATCCCATGAAGTCAAGCTCTGGAGCCCAGCGATCCACTCACCTCCAGCCACTCTCAGAATCACTCTATGGCCTGAACTGCTCAGGAGGTGGAGCACGGTAACATGGGTCTGACATACCCTGTCAAATTCCCAGATGTCAGAATTTGCATCACATTTCATGGATAAATTGAAAGCCATTACATACTTTTAAAAAATGGATTAATGTTCCTTCTATTGGCCCAATTGTATTATTTTTTAAATTTTTTAAAGGGAAACATTTTAAAGTGATTTTTAGACCACTGAATAAAGCATATTAATTATATACTTGGGCAGATTTCCAATTTGCCACCAAGGGAATGAAGCTATAAAATAAATTAAATAAAAATAAACATACTAAAAAACAATATATAAGGCACTCTCAAGACCTAAAACATAGTAATCCAGACACAGCCAGAGCCTCTATTATCTGGAGTGGGTTAGATGATAAACCAGCATCAAGATGAGCTAGTGAACAGAGAAAACCCGAGCTGAAACAGCTCTTCCCCACCACACTGTTCCCAAGGAGAAGAGAAGGCTCAACTTACACCAAGGATTCATCAGCCCCACAGCAGAGCTAATTAGGCTCTGAAGAAGATTCATTCAGTGTAACCAGAATCTCCTTCTTACATATCAACCAGAAGGTCTTTGAAGCTTATTTGATTTACGTTCTTATTTATATATTCTGTGTGCCCTACATGATTCATTCATTTTAGAAGTGAATGTTAATTAAGCACCCCTAATGGGCATGTTACTGGACTACCAAGAGGTGCAAAGACTCATCACTTAACTGTTAGTTTCAAAGGTAGGATTATATCTTATCACATAAATAGATAAGGATGCATGTGCCCACCATCTCCTGTTCAGGTCCTGCTCGCTAGAGTCCCCCTGTGGCTCCCATCTCTCCTCCTCCAGTGGTCCTGTGATGTTCCTCCCGCTCTCTTCTCAGAATACTCACAATCTCCGGGGTTTTTCTCCTCCAAGTTCCTTAGCCCCAACTGTTCTGAGAAACCAGATGTTATCAAATAAATGAAGGATAAACTAAGGCCAGCGACCCAGTGTCAGCTCAATAAATATTTGGTGGATGAATGAATGAATAGGCGAATGAGAGAAATAGAGGCCATATTAGGAGTGATATTATGGTCTAAATGAGATATGTAATACCAATGCATATGTTTAGTAAGATAGCCAGAGATGCCGTGATACTGAAAGCGGTAGAAATCAACTGATTGTGGTGTTTGGTAACTCGAGGAATAGATACAACTTTCCAAAACCGGGGACCAAAGCAAAACATCTTGTGAAAATAAGAACAGTGGACAACCATAAAGTCCGCTGCGCTGCCTGGAGCCAGCCCATTGCATTCCATTGCTCCGGATGCACAGATTATTCCCGTCAGTTCCATAGATCAAAGATAAATTGAAGGACAACCATCAAATCGACCATGAGATCCTCTGGGAGAAGTTTACACACAAAACTGGAAAAGGTGACAAAGAAGAGGTCTTAACCATGGAAGAAGTCGCAGAAGCCCCATCGAAACTGAATTCCAGGTGTCTCCATACCTGGGACTTTGTAGAAGTTACTGAGTTTGCTTTATTTTTTAATTTTTAAATGCTTCTTAAATGTTTTGTTTACTGTGTTGAATGTAGCATTTTTAAATTGTTGTGAGCATTTTTAAAGCATTCTATTATTTTTTTAAATGGGGCTCCCCTGGGGGCTCAGTGGTAAAGAATCCACCTACCAAGGCAAGAGATACGGGTTCAGTCCCTGGGTTGAGAAGGTTCCCTGGAGAAAGGACTAGCAACCCACTCAAGTTTTCCTGCCTGAAGAATTCCATGGACAGATGGGCTACAGTTCATGGGATCACAAAGAGTCGGACATGAGTGAAGTAACTAAACAATAAGGAAAAAGTGATGCATCAAAAGGAACAATTAAGTGGAAGCAAATTAGAGCGAAAACTGTCAGATCAAATCCAATTTAATTCTTTAATCTGGAATTACTTCAAGTAACGCTCGTTTTGAGACCTGACACACACTGCCACCATCGAGCACTTCAAACCATGAAGGCCTTACCTAGACAAGAACAGCAGAGAATTTCATGCACTCAAGCTCTTGAGTTAGAATGGCTGGATTCCTACTACCCTGGTGCTTACTGGCTTTAGGAACATGGGCAAAGTAGTAACTCCAATTTTTTGTTCCTCCGGTTCACAAATGTAAATAGCTGTACCTATTTACATGCATAAGGACATGGTGAGGATGACATAAGATGATTATACAAAGCACTTAGACCAACAATTTCTCAATAAATATTAGCCATTATTATTGAAAACTACTTGGGTGATATCTCGCACAGGGAAACCAACAAATTCTTACAGTGACTTGTTGAAGGTATACATTCAACTTGCTTGATTCCCTGCAGTTTTGTCCTTCCTGAGCAAAGACTGTCTAGTTAATGAACGATTTCACAGAGCTAAGTAATAAATGTGTCACTGGTACACTGAACAGCCAGTAACACACAGGTCCTGAGGGAAGTGTTCTTTGTAAACAGAGTTTGGGGAATGTTTTACACATATACACATACACAAAAATACACAGTGGAATATGGAAGAAAACCCCCAGAAAGCCTGTGGATATGAAACAATTAGATAACACTTACTGAAATTGCTTTCAATCAACCACATAAGAAGCCATCACAAAGTTTTATGTGGAAAAGTTAAAATTGTAAAATGTATATGTTAATTTCTGAGTTAAGGTCTCATACTCTAGAAGAAAACCTCATCTCTCTTTTCGCGAGAAGAAATTAATGTATGTTTGTTGAGTAGTGTGATAATATAAATTATAATCATGCCTTTCAACCCATTCCATGTGGTGATGGTGAGCAAATCTCTGTAGAGGACTGTCATTTACAACTCAGTGGGTTTCACTGAGGCCAAAAGCTTTACATTAAAGTAAGCCAAAGGCAAATTCAGAAAATGGTTTCAAGGAATTTGTTTTAAAATGGGTGAGATAACAATAGACAAAGTAACAGTAATTTCATAAACCTGTCTTGAAAGAAAGCTAACATACTTTTCAAATGGGACAGAAATTGGAACGTCTCCAGCAGACGGATAGCATTTTTTGCTTCTCAAAATCAAAAAAATGGGGGAAGTCACTTTCATAAAAGCAGAAGAAAAAAATTTCAGACTGAGATCAAAGCCTTCAAGCTTGAATCTAGAAGGAATTTTAATTCCCAAGCAAGTGAGAATGATTATAAAATATTTTAATCATTCCTACTTTTAACAATGGGAACCTGCTCCAATGCCAAAAGGAAAAAAAAGTATCTCATATGATCTTGTTCCTGTCTCCAAAGTGATCATATTTCAAGTCCTCTAGAAGAGTTAAATGAGGGCTGTTACAGAATCTCACACAGGATCATCAACAATATAAATGCAGAAAAGAATGTCAATTACTGAAGGAAACTTCCAGCTGTGGGCAATTAAATATTTACCATATTAACAATGAGAAGCTTCCAAATGTGGGGGGGGGGGAAAAAAAAAGAGGCAATTCGCAGAACTTACAACTTCAGTGGAAACAATAGTGTAATCAAACTTCTGACCCAGAGACTTCATGGAATAGTTGTGTTGTGTTATCAGATGCCCTTGCCTCTGGATCAAATGCTGTATAAACTCAAAGATCATTCTGAGTACCAGAATGGTTTTTTGTAAGTTTTCGTGACCAGGGAACATTTAGAAATGTCAACTGCTTATAGGAATCCAGAAGTAGTGGTGGGAGTTTTTTTTCCACTCTCCCTCCCCACAATTCACATGTAGGTGGAGGAAATAGAATTCCCTAGGTAAACAGCCTCTAACTAGCCTTGCCTTAAGTGCCTCAGGCTAAAATTTTCATTTCCCTTCTTTTCTTTATGGCAGTACTCCCCATTTAAGTGACTAATAAAGTAAGCACTTTTCCTGAGTTCTTTATTTTATTTTTTACCCAGTTACTCTTGAACACTGTAAAATAAAAGCTACAGTAATTCTAAACATTTGTAGGCTTGAGCTGCAAATAATACAAGTCTAAAATACATGCTCTGGGAACAAGTTATTTTGAAGGAACAGCCATGTACATTACGAGTAGCTTTCAGTGGACAATTCCTCTGTATATTTAAGTGTAAGGGGGTCCCAAACCTACTCACACCACAATTTATATAGGTCCTTTAATTTGTGAATGAACAATCTACTTTTCTTACTGAGCCCCTACTGGCTGGTTAGAAAATTGAGTTCAGGAAAGCTATTCAATTTAAAATATATTTTGGCCCATTCTTTAAAAAAAAAAAAATAATCCTTTAAAATAATGTTATTTCATCTTTTTCAAGTGTTCTAGATTTGGCCCCCTCATCAGCACTGCTGGGCATGACTGAGGTACAGGGCTAGATGAGGGCAAGGGCTTCTAAAGCCTTCTTGTGAAGAGAAGAGGCGGCTTCCCCTGGCAGAGTCCTTTGTTCCTCTCAAATCTAGTGCAGTGGTGGGCAGCAGTACTGCTTCCTTCTCTTGGCTTGGCGGGGGTCTGGTTTTGGTCAAGGGGACCTAACCTGGGCTCTTCTGTGCACAGACACACACAAATTCTTGGACCAACCTCCATTTCCTCTCCCAAGTGTTCCACTCTGTCCCTGGGCCATATGATCGCATTGCTCTTAACCAAGGCACGCCCCATGACACTAATATGCCTTTCACCTCTGCTGTGTGCCTAGACACACTCCGGGGATAAGAACACAGCAGTCTCTGCCACATTCTACAGAAACAAATGCCTGGGAGACGGCCTCTCCAGAGCCACCTCACTTACGTGTCATGAGGCAGTCTATAGACTCTAACTCCCAGGATCCCATCGCAAATGGGTGGAGACTTCCTCTGTCCTGCTTCTCCTGGCCCCCAGCTCCATGGTCGGGTCTTAAGGGCCATGGTAAGGAGGGGTATTCTCCCTACCCCTTTTGTGAGATCTACAATCTCTCACTTAACCTATTCTAATCCTTTGTTTCTCTTTGTGGAAGGAACAGAGTCATACATGTTCTTTATACATTGCACTGTCCTTGTGAGAAAAGAATGATTTCCTGGAGCTGAAAGCAATTTGTAGATGACAAATACAGGACATGGTAAGCCTCTTTCTTCTCAAAATATAAAACTGGTCATTCTACATTGGAAACATATAAAGCCAGGTGTGTGACATAAGCATTTAATCTCACTCTATTTGTAGAGTTTTGTCTCCAGAATCTGTATCTTTACTTAGAGAATCTTAGACAGTCATCAGATCAGAGATTATCTCCCACCAGGGTGTTCCAGCAACTACTAGTTCACTAGAAAGTCAACTTCCCACAGTACATTAAAACAATTATCTTGTGCCTTCAAACCAGCACAAAAAGAGAAATGGATACCAGTGAGAACCCTTATGTTTTGTGGGTTCACTGTTAAGAAACTGACTTCAGGTCAGGTCCCAGTCCCCAGTGACTATGTTCCAGTAGTAATGGTCATGTGGGGTTAAAGAATGTAGGAGTAAATGATTAAAGGAATGCTATTTCAGGAGACCTATGTTTTACACAGTGGAGCAAATCACAGCTCTGTGGAAGATTCCCTGTCCATAAAGACAACCAAGACTTGAAACTCACCACTCTCTCTGATCTCTCATAATAGTTTGAAATTACTATGAAAATAAAGAATATAAATTATTCAATTCTTTATTTTCCTTCTAGTTAAGTTTCATAGCACCAAATAGTACTAAACGTAACAGACATAAGGGAAATTTTTCTAATTTGTAATGCAAAAAAGTCTTTAGTTATTCTAACTTTTCTCATATCAAAATGAGTATATGACAGCCAATCATAATATATAATTCACTAGGACAATTATTACCTACCACTGATAAAGAAAAACTTGTCAAGATGAACACAAATATCTTATATTTGCTTGTCAGAGATGCAAAAGAGAAAAGAAAAAATATTGCTTATTTCATTACCTAAGCCAAAAACTCATTGTCTAATTAAAAGTGAGTTTTAGGGAAGAATAACTACCTGTCTTAAGGTAACACAGTCATCTTGTTTTATTAAAAGCGATACTTTGATCCCACATACCTACATTCTAAACTTTTTTTCAGTGATTACTTAAAAACCATGATCACATTTCTTCAAGGCCCACAAGAATTTATAACTAATTCCATCCAATTATTCCAACTAAGTTTTCCCAAGTGGTTCTAATCAGTCAAGTTTAAGAACCTCTCCTCTTATCTGACTATTGCTGATTAGGTTCAAGTCTCCACTCCCTTAGCCTACATCCCCTTCCCATGGCCCACTCTCTTTGGGAGTATAATCAAGTATTGAATAATCCACCTCCCACTTCTCACTATTAGTTTGTGCTTTTAAATTTTAACTCTCCCTGAGTATTTGTGTTTTAATAGAAGACTCACTAAGAATAAAAAGGCTTTTATAATCAAAGTAATGAATCCCTGCTGTAAAAAGTTTAGACACCTCAATCAGTCAATTCTGGTCTTTTCTTTATGGCCATGTAACATGCTTTTGGGACTCTGTATTTTTACTCTGCATGTAAGGGAAATAAGATATCATCACTGACAACACTGAGAACCTCCAGACTGACATTCAGAAATTAATATTCTTTCCCAGAAAATAATCCCCAGTCAGGAGACAAACATCTGGAATAACAGAATTTGTAGTTTAATTTACAATGGAATGCAAAATATTTTTTGGTCCATTTTTATTGAGAGGGCCAGATGCAATGCATTACAAATCGTTTGCCTAATTCAAACCATAAAGAAAATTATCTCTCTTCCCATACAACATCAAATTGAGAAGAGGGAGGTTGGGTGTGGAGCAGTAATAACGCCTGCCTTTCAGATCGTGGGACTGAACATAGCAATTTCTTCAGTGTTACATGAACGTTCTGGAATGTTGCTCAAGATAAGATTTTGCTTCATTTCTCTAAAATAAGTTATTATATACATCACAGATTTTACTCATATGAAAGCTACAGTATACATGTAGCATAAATATGACCTCTAAAATGAGTAAATAAATTTGATTAGATCTTTTTAGACAAACGAGGACCTTTGTATAATTCCTACATGATAATACCTTTTTTTTTTAAGGCAACCTGTATTATACATTCCCAAAAGATATTTGATGATATAAAAAATATCTTCAGTTAAAGTGGTTTAAATATATGAAAAAGGATTAAATATACAAAAAAGAAAAAATTATTCTATGAAGTTGTAGTTAATAGGCTCATCCTTTCAACCAAGTTCTTCATTGACTTGTAAATTCCTCCTCTGGCTGACTTAACCATCTATGAAAAAAAAGGAAAACCTAGGTCCACATCAATCATTAAGTTTCAGTGGAACAAAGCAGCAAATGGATTAATTCACACATCAGATCTATAGTTTCCTTCAAATGTAACAGTGCAGATGCTTAAGTCTAGACTAGCAAAATAAGTCATTATTTCACTAAAATGAGAATATTATATTTTACACATCTTAACATGTTTTGCTCTATATGGCACTATGCTAAATGTTGGAAGAGCATAAAGAAGTGTATGAAACCCAAACTCCATCACTCTCTCAATAGGGACAACTGAAAATATTGAAATAAAAATAGAAGATTAATATGATGTAATACTGAACAATTTGGTATATGTTACTGAAATTCACATAAAAAGTAATGGATATGGACAAAAGACGACAGAATATTCTATGAAATATGAATATGATTGCTGAATTGCTAATAAATAGGCCAATCTGGGGGGCCTACTTTGGTATAGTCAAATTATTCTAAGACTGTGATTTATTATATTAGGTGCCATAAATGGAAGCTTAACAAGAGCTGATCTGATAAACGGTGCTCCAACTATTCACGATGAGGTAGCATTCAAAAAATATCCCTAGTAAAACCAATAGCTGCGGTTAAAGAGGATCAATAGTTTATAATCTGGGCTAAAATGAATTTTGATAAGTTTAGCTAGAGATTATAATTATTTTACATGGTAAGGTCCATGTAAAAAGGACCTTATCCAGCATAGCTCAGAATGCATTTAAATCTCCGAGGACGAGCAGACAGGTGACTTTCACCTCAGTGAAACTGACTGCAGAGGTTGAAGTGCAAACACGAGTGTAGTCTTCAGCGTGCACGCTCTGTGAAGTCCTGTCCCAGGCCTCAGTCCGGGCACCCTGCTAAGGTCCCCTCAGCTTGAGGCTCACACAGGTCCGTCTAGATCCAGAAAGATACTCTCCAGCTTCATGGCCTTCGGAACATCTCCACAGCCATCTGGCCAGTGTGACAGCTGCCACTTTGAAGTAAAGAACTGCCTGAGTCAGGATGAAAAGGACTGCTTTGTTTCTTCCTGAGCCCTTGCCTAACCCACAAATACAAATATACAGCCATAGATACTCCATTTCAGACACTTGGAAAGGGAGATGCCATCCGTCCTGCTGTGTGACAGCCAAGGAAGACACTGATGACCAATAACAGAATTCCCTCTAACGGAACCCAGACACAGCCTGGCCTACAGGCCTCAACCCAGGGTTCCAGGCAGCCACTCTTGTTTACCCACAGTTGGCATATGACACAGAGTCTGTTTGCCATTTCTGGCCTAAGAACCACTCGGGATGACTAGGGGAGCCCTAGCAAAAATAGACTTGGGGACAGTCACATGGCAGTCTAGGATTGTTGAGGGGCTACATTTACTGAATGTGTTTCAAACTGTTAGAGAAAGCAGTTGCTATGGAGAGAATTATAAAGTTTGAAAGACTAACAATAGGGGAAGAGAAAAACCAACCATTGAGCCTGGGGTTATAATTTGTCAACTGCAGAATACAGGAAAGGTCAGTTACTATGTTTTAATTTTAAGGAACCTACAGATTGATTTGAACACCCAAAGTCTGAAAGCACACTTAACTCTCAGGTAGAGAAATGACTTGTCAAGGTCATTTAAAGAGTTACCATCCAGAACCATTAAACAACTGAGCCTGCTGCAGTTGAGTATTAAAACTTCCAAAGAGGAAGTCAATGCCTGTCTCAGCTACCTCTGGAGAATGCCTTCTTTAAAGGCCTCTTTCCAGAACATCATGGTGAACACAAAAATCTTCCACTTGGCAAAAAAATGCTTTTTAAGGAAAGTAGAGTTGCGTACTCGGCGAAAATTCGACTGTTCTGCCTGTAAGTCGATTACAGACAGCTAAATCTCCAGCTGCAGCCGACCATCGCTTAAATGTGGTTTCCATTCTCATTGATCTCTGGCAGTCTTGTCACTGTCAATGCCATGAACAGTATGAGCCCCAAGGAGGAGAGATGCAGAGAGCCCATTGCCACAGGTGCAAATAAAATCAATCTGCTCCTTTGGGCAAATGTCTTATTGATTTGAGCTGTTAAATATATGCTTCCCCCTCCATCTTCATCCAGAAAGTGGATACTTTTATGCTTGGACATTATGGATCGAGCAGTGTGCCTGCATTCCTGTCAGAACAGTTATAAGCACCCATAATAATATAGCAGCAGATAAACTGAACTTCAGACATGTTAAAGTGAGAAATCAATGGGAAATATGGGGACAAAAATGAGCACAACACGAGGCATGATTAGTCAAAGGCTATCAATGCCAGCATTATGAATTGCATCGCCATCCCCACATGCAACTTTCTCTGTCAGCTCACACAAGACAGAAGCCAAATGAGAGATTCAAGTTTAGGAAATCCCCCAGTGTTCCTGAACCTCAACTTCCATTGCCTTAAATCTAGGCGGCATAATTCTTACCTCTGAGAACTGTCTGAAGAGTAAATGAGGTGATATATGCAACGTTCCTCAGAGCACCAGGCACTTAATGAACAATTTGCTTCCCTTCTACTCTGAAGCCACTTTATCTGCAGGGCAGTGAGGGCCTTCCCTCCTATGCAAATGGTGCTATGATCTAAGATCTTCTAGCAGTCAGAACTTTGTCAGTTTCAAGGGAGAGAAAACCTGGTGCAAACTGACCTTCATAAATAAATGTATGGCTCCGGTAACCACAGACTCCAAAAGCAATTTTGGTTTCAGGCAAGCTTTGAAACGTTTCTCCAGGAAACGGCTCTTTCTCTGTTTCTCCCTTCTGCTTTCCAGGATCAGTTTCATCTTCAGACTCCTGAAGGGTCATCTAGCAGCTCCAGGCTCACCCCTCATGCATCAGCTAAATGAACAAAACTTCCAGGCACATACTATACTGCCCCCACTGTCTGGAGGAAAACCCCTCTTCTGCTTCATCACCCACCAGGCCTAACATTCATTATATGGTATGTACAGCCATCCCTGAACTAATCTCCATGGCCCAGGAATTGGGAAATATCAAATCCAAACCAAATGCAGATCCAAGTAGTAGTGAGGTATAAAAATCCAGGGGATTGGCAAAAAGTGAAACCAACAGGCAGCGTTACTGTCAATTACCTACTAGAGATGCCAGGTTCTAAATGCTGACCTAACAACCTATAGCCATGAGGAAAAATGTTTGCTGTTTTAATGCAATTCATTTTGAGAATGGTATGCTGCATAGCACTGCTGGGGTAATAACTAGCCAAGACAGTACACAATAGATGACTGGTACAGGGAAAATAAAATGGGAGATGTGAGCGAAAGCCATGGAAGAGACGAGATATTATCACATTTGGGCCATCTTAAAGGTAGAAACCTTACATTAAAGGTAGAAACCTCAGATTTGAATTGAAGTGACTGAATATGCTGTGTAAGAAAATGAGAAGAAACAAAAAATAGCTTCTCTGTTTTCAGCATTAGGAGTTCAGTGAATAGTGGTGCCATTTATTATGACAGAGATCTCTGAAGATGGAACAGATTATTGGGGAAAGTGATAGTAATCAGAAATCCAGTTTTAACCTTGTTAACTTAATTCTGAAATGCCTTCAGATTTCCCACTGGAGATGGGTAGAGGGTGTTGAATATATATGAATAAAATGGCACGTTAGACATGCTCCAAATTCATTTTTAGTCTAACATTTTGAGAACTGTTACCACATTTACAATCTTTAGATTTTGCAAGTTTCAGCATTAGGTGATTTCTATTGCCAGTGTTTTATGCTGAGGATATTGCTTTTACCTGAACTAGAAAGCCAAGAGTAGGAATCATTAGAGAATACAATGTCTTCTAGACAACAAATTGCCACGTAGTTCAAATGGTAAAGAATCCGCCTGCAATGCAGAAGACCCGGCTTGATCCCTGGATCAGGAAGATGCCCTGGAAAAATGGAATGGCAACCCATTCCAGTATTCTTGCCTGGAGAATTCCAATGGACAGAGGAGGCTGGCAGGCTACAGTCCATGGGGTCACAAAGAGCTGGACATGACTAATTAACTAACACACACACACCATATCCTTGGGCTTTTCTGGTGGCTCAGTGGTAAGGAATCCACCTGCCAGTGCAGAAGATGCAGGTTTGATCCCTGAATCAGGAAGATCCCCTGGAGAAGGAAATGGCAACCCACTCCAGTATTCTTGCCTGGGAAATCCCATGGACAGATGATCCTGGCAGGCTACAGCCCATGGCTCACAAACAGTCAGACACAACTTAATGACTAAATGACAACCATATCCATAGGTTATGGGTCAGCCCTCCCACGTGGCATTCAGAGGTAAAAATTCACTTTTGCCCAGTGGGCTGCCAACTTCTCTAATGGAAGATAAAATACTTACCTCTGGACCTCTCAACCGGCACAAGAAATAAGAGGCACCTTTCTAAGGACTGACACTTCAGAAGTGACCATCCTTTCTTACTTCAAAACCCAAACCTGTATGATATGAAGGGTTAGGCTGCCATTCAAGCTCAGCCAGTATGCAAGCTGAGTCCTGGATGATGGCTAATTCTCCATGGACTTCAAGTCCAACAGTCTTAGAAACTCCTAACATCTGCCAACTGGAAGCTATTTTGTTCCATAACTAAGTACTACCTGCGCACATGATCCTAACCAGAGGAAACACCATCTAACAATCACAGTGTGCATGACAAATAGATCTGTAGGGTCATGCTAAGCAGCACCTTTCACACATTCCCAATTAAAAAGGAAGACTGGGAACATTCCTGGCAGTTCAATGGCTAAGATTCTGAGCTCTCAATGGAGGGGGCCAGGGTTCAATCCCTGCTCAGGGAACTAGGTCCCACAGGGAACAACTAAAATTGAAGATCCTGGGTGCAGCAGCTAAGACCCAGTGCAGCCAAGTAAATATTAAAAGAAAACAGAGGGAGGACAGAAAGAACTGAAGGACAGAGAAGCAAAGTTTGAGACTGTTAACAGCAAGTTTCAGGTGAAGAGAGCCTTATAGTAAAGAAGATGCTACATTTTTTTCAGTATGATTAGGACTGTCGGAACTAAGAGAGACCTGAGAGAGTTGCCTGGAGAGGTCTGAAGGTTGGAGTGTCTTGGTCTCAGGTTTTTTGCCCTCCTATCTTCTCCATCTCCACTCTCTCTCCCTAGGTGATCTCAGCCCATTCCATTCTCTTAAATATCATCTGTATGTCATGACTCCCAAATTTATATCACTCTGACCTTTCCCCTGATTTATGTATTAATATCAAATTGCCTATTTGACATCTCCACTTGAATGTCTAAAACAAACCTCTCTACCACCCCAGCCTTTTTCTTCCTCAACCCCAGTTAGTTCAATAAAATCCAGTAGCTCCAATAAAACTAGGGTTCATGCTTGATTCCTCCTTTTCCCTCATCTAATGTATTTACTCCATGAGCAAGCCTTGGTTAATTTATCCATAAAATGGATCTAGCTTTCCTACTTCTTTGCATCTATACTGTCATCTCTGTTACCCGATTAGATCCTTGGAAAACCCTCTCTGTTTCTATTCTTCATCAACAGCTAAGAGAGCCAGTTCATGCAGATAGAATTATAATTCTCTGCTTGAAATGCTCAAGTGCCTTCTCATTTGTTTTTATGACAGAGTCCAAACTTGAACATGGCATAAAGCCTACAGCAAACCTAGTCACTAAGTACGTTATTGCAAATTTTAGCTCCACTAGCTACCCGCTCATTCATACTGGCCTTTTTCTTCCTGAAATAATCCAACCTTACTTCTCCCTTGAGGTCTTTTAGACCCAGCTTAAAAAGTCACCTCCTCAGTAACACTTTCACGCTCACCCACACTGAGTAGTGATACCTACAGGCCTGCCAAGGGCTATCGTGGTACCCAACTCATGTTCTTATCATTAACCCATCTTCCAAGTTGTTATTTACTTGTCTTTTCCTCTCTTTATCTCTACTAGAATATAAACTTTAGGAAATCACTAACTTTGCTTTGGCACTATTATCCCACTATTTTTTTGCTCCCAGCAAGTAGCAGCTCAATGACTATTTTTTAAATAACTCATTCATCTATTTCAGTGTTTTATAAAATACCTTTTTTGGAGTTCTGGAGTTTTGCTAAAGTTCTTCAGTGGCAGAGCTAAGAGGCAGAGAGTGAAACCATGCTGGCTAAGCTTTTAGCCTTCAGCTGATTCAACTGGAATATTCTGCTTTTATCTGTTTATGCAATTGCACCCATGTAAGATTTTTTTGGTTCCCGGGGCAAAGGTGTGAGGAAAGGACAGTTAGAAAGTTTCAAAATGTCATGTACACACTGCTATATTTAAAATAGATAATCAACAAGAACTTACTGTATAGCACAGGGAACTCTGCTCAATATTCTGTAACAACCTAAATGTGAAAAGAATTTGTTAAAGAATAGATACATGCATACGTATAACTGAATCACTTTGTTGTATACCTAACAAACACAAAATAGTTATCCAACTATGCTTCAATATAAAATAAAAAGTTTTTAAAAGACCTTATTTGTTTAAAAAAATTTATGCTATTCAAAGCATTTGGCAACTAGGAATCCCTTACCATTATCTCATTTGATACATGAGCTTCTTCCCTATGACCTCAATTTTTGTTGATGCAAACCCCAACCAAAATCCAGGTTCCCCTGACAAAGATGCAGTCTCTTCACTACATCAAGTGTGTTCCAAGTATCCTAAGTCCAGAATGCAGCTGTTATTTCTCAGTGCTATTAAATAATAAAATCACACTTCCCTTGTTACTATGAAAAATAACATATTGTTCAATCTGTGAGATTGTCTCCTATACCCACTAAAAAATTTAATTTCAAATGATAGAACTGGTGATCTGAACCAAATCCTAGTTGGCTATTTACACATATTTTTCTAAGCAAATAGTTAAGACTAAAGGAAGAAATTGAGATTTCTTTCACACGTAATGTCTTCCTCTGTGAATCAAGCTGTCAAGTGATAGAATATACCTCGTAGCTACAATGTAGAATAAATGTCAAACAGATTGTAAATTATGATATTTTCACAAACTAATATACAAAGGATTAATTCAAAAGTATTAACTTTAGCTTAATTCATAAAAGTGCCTATGAATATAAGATAATAAAACATAGGTCCTCTGTTTTATAATACTCAGGAGTCTTGAAAGGGTTTATTACAATAGGAAGAGTTAATCAATCTCTCCCACTCTATTAAGGACTTAAATTTACTACATTTCCTAAAATACAACAAATTGTATGAATGTCACAAAGTACATTCTGCATGAGGTAATTTGAAATAATGCTTAAACCTCGAAAACTCAATGTACGGTTAAATTCAGCTTTAGGAAAATATATGCAATATTCAAATGTTGGAAGTAACTGCCAAAGAAATGTTAACAAAAACTGTAATAAATAAACAAACTATAAGAAGAGATAATACTGAAGAGTAAAAGGAGAAATTGTGATTTACTTGAAGGAGCATCTTGGAAGTTAAAAGTCTTGCATTCAGGTACTGTCAGTAATCAAGACAGGCCATTTCAATCGCTATGCCCCAAGTGCCCTCCCTGTAACTTAACTACATATTGACTATCTGATGGCTGCCTTCACATCATCCATTTTCACTGAGGAGCCATCCAATGCCATCTTCCACACCATCCAATGTCTAACTTCCAACCATCCTGAGGTTGAGATGTGGCAGATTCTGCCTGCACTCAAGGGGTGGATGTTCGACGACTTAGATCAATCACCACATTCCATTCCCTCATCACAACTTTTGGTCAAACAATGAGTCCAAACCCTAATTAGAATCAATGAGCCATGAGGAAACTTTTATTAGAGTTTCCGGTATCTTAACTCCCTCTCTGTTCCATGGTGACCAGAAGGCAAGGAAGCCCTCTCTTCTTCTAGACGGTGTGGTATTAAAATATGCACCTGGAAAAAAAAGCTGCTATGAAGAAAGCCTGACGACAAAGATGATGCCGACCTTCAAAAATGAGGAAAGTTCAGACTCATAGAGCGATGAGGCTGAAACCATGACGACATCCTGAGCTTCTGCATATAAATATGCCTGATAACAGTCTACACCTGATCTTTTCAACTATTGAGCCAATAAAATTCCTTTGCTGATTAAGCCATTTTAAGTGGGGTTTTGTTTTGCTTAAAGTATAACATATATTAGAACTACTCATATCTGAGGCCATTTTTATCAGAAACTGCTGGGTGCCACCACATCAGAGTCAGGACCCCTGACTTGTCCCCTTCTCAGTAATGTCAGACAGAATCAAGGTTGACCCCTATCCCCAGTCTGTGCCAGAGTGGGGATGAGGACTGGTTAGTCAAAGCCAATCATTCCCTCCAAAGCTTCTGGCCAAAGGTTTGCAAAAAGGGAAATACATAAAGAGAATTCTACTGGAGGAGATTAAGATGTTAGGGAATAGCTTTTTAAGCCTTAAAAAGAGACATGAGGACGCTGCTGCATCAGGCATCTACTATGGACTGAAGGTTTGCTCTCCTCCCCCAAAATTCATATGCTGAGTTTCTATTTGCATGTGATTGTGTTTGGAAGCAGGCCTTTTGGGAGGCGATAAGACCATGAGGGCAGAGCTCTCACAAGGGTGATTAGGATCCTCATAAGGGAGGCTGAAAGAGACCCCTTGCTCTACCACCATGTGAAGCTACAAGAAGATACCAACAGTCTGCAACCCACAAGAGGGCTCTCACCAGACACACAATCTGCTGGCATCTTAGCCTTGGACTTCCCGGCCTTTGGAACTATGGGAGAGAAACTCTGGTTTTTTTAATTGCTGTTTGTGGTATCTTGTTCTAGTAGACATCACAGAATAAGACAGCATCAAAGTCCCAGAGAGATATTTGACCATGAGGCGAGCTAGCTGGCATGCTGGAGGTGGGAAGATTTTATAAAAGGAAAGTGCCAGAATCCATGATCACGCCATTGAACTGCTCAGTTAGCCAACCCTGTAGCTGCCATACTCCTGGACTTCTCGTTAATTAAAGATGACAAATCTCCTTATCCTAAAGCCACTTGGAATCGGGGTTTCTATTACTTGCAGATGAAAGCATCTGAGTTGACATACCATGCTGCTGCTGCTAAGTCACTTCAGTCGTGTCCGACTCTGTGCGACCCCATCGACGGCAGCCCACCAGGCTCCCCCGTCCCTGGGATTCTCCAGGCAAGAACACTGGAGTGGGTTCCATTTCCTTCTTCAATGCATGAAAGTGAAAAGTGAAAGTGAAGTTGCTCAGTCGTGTCCAGTTTCCAAATATTTAAAATAATCAAACCTCACAATAATATAGGACATTGCACTTTTTAAAATTGTTTTTAAAAACATTACCTCATTACTCTCAAACTTGTTATATAAGGATAGGCTCTTCAATCCTTTTCTACAGATTAGAAAAGACCTGAAAACTTCCCTAATATTCCAGTTTTCTGACCCCTAAACTAGTGCTGTTTCCACTTTCAATGACAAAATGATAAGCATTCATGGGGTCGCAGAGTCGGACACGACTGAGCGACTGAACTGAAGCACATCTTATCATAACATCAAACATTTAAATACACTTTTTTCTCACTGATAACAAATAGGGCTTCCCTGGTGGCTCAGATGGTATAGAATCTGCCTACAATGTAGGAGACCCAGGTTCGATCCCCGGGTCAGGAAGATCCCCTGAAGAAGGGAATGGCAACCCACACCCGTATTCTTGCCTGGTGAATTACATGGACAAAGGAGCCTGTTCAAGATGTGGCAAATACAAATGGTGAAATAATTGGCACAAAACTCTGAAACAGTAACAGTAATAAATATCAACTAGAAATTTAATTAAGTAATTCTAAGAAGCCCTAAGTACTAATGATCACCATCTGACATGAATTTTAGGCTTGCTAAATTAAAATTTACAGTTACATAGAGAAAATTTGGTTCAATATTTAGTATTTAGAAAAAAGCAAGATAGATGTGCTAATCATGAATTTTGTGGAATGACAACTTATTCCAAATGCTCAATTTATTTTTACAACACTGAACCTGATTTTCTTTCTTTCTTAAAATATTAACTAGTCAGCTGGTAAAGCAATGGGTCCTGAGTGTGAGCGCAAACCTATATGGACTCTTGTACAAGTGGGTCCTTAGACCTCTCCTCCAGCTACATTTTCATGTGATTATCTCCTTTGCAGGCAAAAGTGGTATTAGATTTTGATCCTGCCACCCACTCATACACATGCAGAAATGAAAATAGCACATTGTACTGGGTGGTGTGAGGAAGGTGGAGGAGTATTTTGCCTCTGAGCTTTTATTATAGGAGAATTTTTTTTAAAAAGTTTCTTAGTGCTCATCACTTGCTTCAATATCAAAATGTATCCCATAGTGCCCTCACCTATGTTATATACCAGTATTACATCATCTCCATCCAGCTGGCAACAAACTCATCTGTTCTTTGGATGTTTTTAAGCTCTACTCCCCTTCAGAGTCCTCATTTCAGTTCAGTTGCTCAGTCGTGTCTGACTCTTTGGACCCCATGAACTGCAGTGCACCAGGCCTCCCTGTCCATCACCAACTCCCGGAGTTCACTCAAGCTCATGTCCATCGAGTCAGTGATGCCATCCAGCCATCTCATCCTCGGTCGTCCCCTTCTTCTCCTGCCCCCAATCCCTCCCAGCATCAGGGTCTTTTCCAATGAGTCAACTCTTCTCATGAGGTGGCCACAGTATTGGAGTTTCAGCTTCAACATCAGTCCTTCCAATGAACACCCAGGACTGATCTCCTTTAGGATGGACTGGTTGGATCTCCTTGTAGTCCAAGGGACTCTCAAGAGTATTTTCCAACACCATAGTTCAAAAGCATCAATTCTTCAGTGCTCAGCTTTCTTTATAGTCCAACTCTCACATTCACACATGACCAGTGGAAAAACCATAGCCTTGACTAAACGGACATTTGTTGACAAAGTAATTTCCCTGCTTTTTAATATGCAATCTAGGTTGGTCATAAATTTTATTTGGGACTCTCTAAATGACCGAGTCCTTACTTTTTAGGATCCATTGGGCTGAATGTAACTCTATCTTAGTACAGTCTTCATATCAAACTTTGGAACTCCCAGGTTTGAGGTACCAGGGACTGCAGCAACATTAAATTTTTGTAAAAGAGTTTCTTGGTCACAGTAGTTTATAAGCTTTTACTTAAGTTACTTCTGTTCAAACTTAGTTTGAATTAAAAAAAATAAATAGCTGCAAAAAAAATGTATTGTTTATCACTTTTAAAACTTGGGCCCTAAATTATCAAAGAATATCTTCTGAATAAATTTCCATGAATTCATTGCCTCAAATCCCATGAGAAAGCTGAAAGGCATTTTTATTTTTCTCCTTAAAAATCCCCTTTCTTTTGGATGTTCCTTGGGGAGGAGCAGGCAGTGTTGTTTCATAGGAAGGTGGGTCAGCCAGAGCCAACCCCCAGCAGCACATAATTCAGACAAGGAGACTGAAGCACAGTGAAAAAAAAATCACTAAAAAACCTCATTGGCTCCTGAGCACACTGCATTTCTTCCTTTTATTTTTGGTCTGTATCTTTTCCTTGCACATCACCTAGACTTAATCTCAAATTTTATAATTTATTCTGCCTCTCATAATTATATTCTGACATACAGTCTGAACCCAGACTATTGCCTCTTGGAAACTAAACAAATTTTCAAAATGCCTGATTGAGTTTCTCTACTTCAGAATGCATTATTTCTCACCAGAAAGACGGTGAGTGCTTTAAAAGACAAATAAGAGATGTAGCTTCTAGTCTTTAAAAAAAACTAGAAATAAAAATATTTTAATATATAATATGATTAGCACGGGCTTCCATGGTGGCTCAGTGGTAAAGAATCTACCTGCCAATGTGAGAGAGTCATGTTTGATCCCTGGGTCAGGAAGATGCCCAGGAGAAGGAAATGTCAACCCATTCCAGTATTTTTGCCTGGGAATACCATGGACAGAGTTGCCTCACAGGCTACAATGGGATGACAAAAGAGCCAGACAGCATTTAATCATTACACAACAACAACATGGGTAACAACATATGCTCTACATATACAAAAATGGACGTACAATCATAATGAACTACCATATACATAGTTACACACATATTAACTGTGTTGCCTGTTTCCATATACATGCTGTGTACACGTGTATTACCTATAAAGATATACATGTATGCTTTAAAAATGGAAAATTCCCAATCCCAGCTAATGGTACGATTCACCAAATATTAATCGGCATCAGACATTTACACTAAGGAGAGAAAAACTGACAATCTTTTCCATCAGTTTGGAAGCTGTTTTCTGAAAGTAACCATAAACACAGACTCCAAGTGATTTAGGCAGGAAAGACATTTATCTCGCAATAAATAGAGAACCCTGCCTTTGTTGATTTAGTGACTCAGTGATGTCATAAAAACCCCAGGTTGTCTTCTTGTCTATGGTCTGCCTTTAACAGCTTCAGCTAGGTCCACTTTTGACTGAGGGATGGAGGCCAGCAGCAGCTAGACCAGCATTCAGTAAAGAGGAGAGATTTCCACAGTTATGCAACTACAGTCCTTCCCTTCAAATTGACTGGGCCCAATTACACCAGTACCCAAGCCTGGACTGAAAATAATGGGTTGGCCAAAAAAGTTTGTTCAGGTTTTTCCATAACATCATGTGGAAAAACCCAAATGAAATTTTTGGCCAAACCAGCATTTCCAATCAGCTGATTAGCTCTTGTCTAGGTCCTGAAATGGTTTGAATTTAGCATCCTTCAAGTCAACTAAGTTGAATGAGACGTCAAACTAAAAGAAAATGACGTTCAGTTAGAAAGGAAAAGGTAACTGAATGGTTACTGAGTGGGGAATAAAGAAGGCTCTCTACAATTCCATAACTTTAAAAAAAAAAGACCAAAAAATGTTAAATATCAGTTATTTAAATATTATCATCATGGACATAATGACTGACCTGTTCACAATCAGTATTTAAATCATCATTTTCTGAACCATGGCCTGGAAATTAAGAGAGACTAAGTTCCCTTCCAGTTGAGCTATCTGAAATCCTAAAAGATGATGCTGTGAAACTGCTGGACTCAATATGCCAGCAAATTTGGAAAACTCAGCAGTGGCCACAGGACTGGAAAAGGTCTGTTTTCATTCCAATCCCAAAGAAAGGCAATGCCAGAGAATGCTCCAACTACCACACAATTGCACTCATCTCACATGCTAGTAAAGTAATGCTCAAAATTCTCCAAGCCAGGCTTCAGCAATACATGAACCATGAACTTCCAGATGTTGAAGCTGGATTTAGAAAAGGCAGAGGAACCAGAGATCAAATTGCCAACATCTGCTGGATCATCAAAAAAACAAGAGAGTTCCAGAAAAACATCTATTTCTGCTTGATTGACTATGCAAAAGCCTTTGACTGTGTGGATCATCACAAAGTGTGAAAAATTCTGAAAGAGACAGGAATACCAGACCACCTAACCTGCTTCTTGAGAAACCTATATGCAGGTCAGGAAGCAACAGTTAGAACTAGACAGGGAACAACAGACTGGTTCCAAATAGGGAAAGGAGTACATCAAGGCTATATATTGTCACCCTGTTTATTTAACTTATGTGCTGAGTACATCATGAGAAACACTGGGCTGGAGGAAGCACAAGCTGGAATCAAAATTGCCGGGAGAAATATCAATAACCTCAGATATGCAGATAACACCACCCTTATGGCAGAAGGTGAAGAAGAACTAAAGAGCCTCTTGATGAAGGTGAAACGGGAGAGTGAAAAGGTTGGCTTAAAGCTCAACATTCAGAAAACTAAGATCATGGCATCTGGTCCCATCCCTTACTGGCAAATAGATGTGGAAACAGGGGAAACAGTGGCTGACTTTATTTTTGGGGGCTCCAAAATCACTGCAGATGGTGATTGCAGCCATGAAATTAAAAAGACGCTTAGTCCTCGGAAGGAAAGTTATGACCAACCTAGACAGCATATTAAAAAGCAGAGACGTTACTTCGTCAAAAAAGGTCCATCTAGTCAAGGCTATGGTTTTTCCATTAGTCACGTATGGATGTAACAGTTGGACTATAAAGAAAGCTGAGCACTGAAGAATTGATGCTTTTGAACTGTTGTGTCAGAGAAGACTCTTGAGAGTCCCTTGGACTGCAAGGAGATCCGACCAGTCCATCCTAAAGGAGATCAGTCCTGGGTGTTCATTGGAAGGACTGATGTTGAAGCTGAAACTCCAATACTTTGGCTACCTGATACGGTGAGCTGACTCATTTGAAAAGACCCTGATGCTGGGAAAGATTGAGGGCAGAAGGAGAAGGGAATGACAGAGGACGAGATGGTTGGATGGCATCACTGACTCAATGGACATGCTGCTGCTGCTACTGCTAAGTCACTTCAGTTGTGTCCAACTCTGTGCGACCCCACAGACGGCAGCCCATTGGGCTCTGCCATCCCTGGGATTCTTCAGGCAAGAACACTGGAGTGGGTTGCCATTTCCTTCTCCAGTGCATGAAAGTGAAAAGTGAAAGTGAAGTCGCTCAGTCGTGTCTGACTCAGCGACCCCATGGACTGCAGCCTACCAGGCTCTTCCGTCCATGGGAGTTTCCAGGCAAGAGTACTGGAGTGGGGTGCCATTGCCTTCTCCGCAATGGACGTGAGTTTGGGTAAACTCCGGGTGATGGACAGGGAGGCCTGGTATGCTGCGGTTCATAGGGTCGCACAGAGTTGGACACGACTGAGTGACTGAACTGAAGTTCCCTTCGCCTTTGCTGGCTATATCCACCTGCTCTGTCTCCAGATGGATCTGATGCAGTGGAGCTCAATTCTCCAAGTTACCGAGATGAGACGACAAATCCATCCCATCTCAGAATGGACAGGCTTGCTTTTGGAGCCACTCTGAACTGAGCTCACATCACAGATCTCAGGCTCTGTGGCCAATGCCTACCATATTGCCTTTCCATCTAAAGTCAGTCTGCCCCTTACCACCACCACCACACACCAAAGACTGTGCAGCAATAATACACCAGACAGAACTGCAGTTCTAGTCAAATTGCCAACACTAGGATGAAGCAAGAACAGGAGCCCCAGGGTACAATTTAAAGAGGCACTTGTGCAATTCTAGACACCTCTTTTATGTCACCCCCATCCTAGCCCTGGCATTTGCCTGTTTCTCCCAAACTCACCTTCAACCACTTGCTTATCACTCAGTTTCATAAGCTTTCAATCCAGTTGATGCATCCTTGTATTTTAAACTTTTTTACCTGAAATACTTTCATTTTATAACTTTAAATTTCTTTTCCTGAACAAAGAGGAATGCATCACACTACTACACTTAACCCCATCCCCACCCCCAGCAAGAGGGGTTTGGGTGATTATGTGAATGTGTGACATTCTTTTTGAAGTGTTTTGAGCTTTGTGGATGAAAGGTGTTCCATGAGTTCAAAGCATTCCCATGATTATTTGTCGACTATTCAGGACAATCGGGGTAATTTGGCAACAGCCTTTCTCTCTGGCAGAAGAAAAGGCTGATTTCAGAGGTGGCATTATGTTCGATTTATGCGAGGTTAAGGTCACAAGCAATGCACAATAATAAAGCTCTTTGTTTTATGAATAAAAGATTTCTGATTTATCCCCTTGTTTCAGAACACCAGCATACTCATTTTTTAAATGTTTGAAATACTTTCCCCCCTCACGGCATTATGAGAAAACTTTCTTAAGTTATAAATTTATTATCCATAGTTTTTATTTTGCAGCCATGAATCTTTACTGTCCAAGTGAACTTTGATGCAGATTTTGATATTCGATATCAATCGTGTCATCCTCAGTGGTTCATTGCATTAGTATGTATTTGTTTAGAATAATATCATGACTGATATCCATAAGCATCCATATGCATCCATAATGCAGGGACACTGGACATCACTAAAAAGAGTGATCAGAACCTCAGGACGATTTGCTTCTAGTAGAAAATTAAATAGAAATCAGTCACTGAGGAACCCGATTCATCTGACTCACATCCTAGAGATATGTCCAGTAATTCTTCAGCTCGCAAGGATAACTGAAATGCACTGCCAGTGCAGGAAATTTAGCTCTCACCTTCCCCAGGAAAAGTTTTGGGGAAGATAAATTTCACTCACATATATCACAATGAGGTTTTGGTTTTTGTTTTTTTGCTGTTGTTGGCTATTTGCAGGTATTTTATTATGCACCTCTGTTATAATTAATTTTAGTCCAGACAACTTTCTCTTTGAACAGCCTTCTACTTTTTAGAAGATAAGTCTTTTCTGTTAAAAACGGTGGCCACTTCACACTTGGAAAAATGCATCGATTTCACTAACATCTGGTCTAAACACTAGGAGTTGTGATGATAGATATTCACACATTGGTCTGCAGATTGTCAGTGTATTATCTCCTGCTCTGTCTACTCCTGCACCAACAGGGATAATTAGAAGATGAGGGCGTTTCTAGTAAAGCTAAAACAAACTGAATTTCTACTTCGTCTAAAGGAGATCAAATAATATTACATAAATTTAAGTGCTATTTGGTTTGATCCCTGGGTTGGGAAGATCCCTGGAGAAGGGAAAGGTTATCCACTCCAGTATTCTGGCCTGGAGAATTTCATGGACTGTATAGTCCATGGGGTCACAAAGAGTCAGACACAACTGAGTGACTTTCACTTCATTTAAGTGATATTCATGTTATTAAATGAACAGTTTTCCATTCGTATATCTTGTCTTTGGATAAAAATATAGCAATGTATTCCTTTTATAACATTTATTTCTATACAAAATAATATATAATAATTTGGCATAATCATAGAGGATAGTATTCCTTCATTCTCACTTTCACACACATACAAACAGATATCATATCCTGACCCATGACATTCAGCTTCAACCATATGTATACATTCTATCCCAAGCTCATAAGTATGTAAGATCCTTCCCAAAGTGTAAACCATTCTGCATCTGAGTTTGAAGCAGGACTCTGTGTCCACATCTTTTTAAGTCTAGACTCTTGGATGCTAAAAAAAAGCCTTCATCTTCAGCAAGTCTCTTCCATTTACTGTCTAACTGTAGAACACAGTTCTCAACCTCACAGGAGACTTCTGATGACAATATGATTCATAAGAGATCTAGAGTTTCAAGATGAAGGATAACAGTGGAGCTTCACTTTTACAACTCCCTGTACCCATTATGACATATTCCTTCTGAGGTCATTACAACGCTGAATTAAAGACTCTGGCTGGAAACGAGGTGTGTGAATAAAAAAATCCTATATTAAAGAAAAGAAACTACTTCCAAGTTCATTGCTATGCAGGAATTTACTTCTTTAGTCCAAGACCTAAAGAAACTACAATACAACCACCAAAAAACTGTTATCCCAAGTTGCCCTCCACCCTCAGTACTCTGCAGTCATGAGAGATGGGCTCCTGGCCTGAGATTCCAGAGAGACCCACATGAAACCCAAATCCTACAGTGTCTGTTCCTTTAAATCTGTGCATTACTTGATACCAATTTTGGATGTCCTCTTGCTTCCATCCAGAGAAGGCAATGGCATCCCACTCCAGTACTCTTGCCTGGAAACTCCCATGGACGGAGGAGCCTGGTAGGCTGCGGTCCATGGGGTCGCTGAGTCAGACACGACTGAGCGACTTCACTTTCACTTTTCACTTCCATGCATTGGAGAAGGAAATGGCAACCCACTCCAGTGTTCTTGCCTGGAGAATCCCAGGGATGATGGAGCCCAATGGGCTGCCGTCTGTGGGGTTGCACAGAGTCGGACACGACTGAAGCGACTTAGCAGCAGCAGTAGCAGCTTGCTTCCATCAAAAATATAAACTTTCAAGTTCACAAATGTTGGTTTCAATCAAGAGCCGCCTTGTTTGATCACTGGTCTTGACATTTTGTAGTAGCCAGGAAGAAGACCAAGAAGAATTGCATTCAAACCAAAGTCACTACAGTTGAAATTCATGGTCCAACCTTTTACTATAATGGCTAATAGTTTTGTGATAACAAATTGCTCATTAGTCCAGTTAATTGAATACTAGACTTTTAAGCCAGGTTGTCAATTTACTTAATTGTCATTGTTTAAAAGTGGAGCAGGCTATTTTGTTACAGTTAATTTGTTTTGGTTTTCTTTTTCTCCAGGACAAATAGATGCATTCTTCCTTTGTGTTATAAAATTTGAGGCCATGATTATTATATATCTTTACATCACAGTAAACATAGACTCTTTTTAAAAAAAGGTCTAACCAAGGATGCTAGGATTGGTTGCCTATCTTCCTAGCAGAATTATCTGGCCTTCTATTCATATACATATCCTCATATTCACAGAAATATGTCAACCCTACTCCAGCTTTGATGATGACTAAACCAGTAATGCTGAAGAAGCTGAAGTTGAATGGTTCTATGAAGACCTACAAGCCCTTCTAGAACTAACCCCCCAAAATGATGTCCTTTTCATTATAGGGGACTAGAATGCAAAAGTAGGAAGTCAAGAAACACCTGGAATAACAGGCAAATTTGGCCTTGGAGTACAGAATGAGCAGGGTAAAGACTAATAGACTTTTGCCAAGAGAATACACTGGTCATAGCAAATGCCCTATTCCAACAATACAAGAGAAGATGGACATCACCAGATGGTCAACACCAAAATCAGATTGATTATATTCTTTGCAGCCAAAGATGGAGAAGCTCTATACAGTCAATAAAAACAAGATGGAGATTGGACTGTGGCTCAGATCATGAACTCCTTATTGCCAAATTCAGACTTAAACTGAAGAACATAGGGAAAACCACTAGACCATTCAGGTATGACCTAAATCAAATCCCTTATGATCATACAGTGGAAGTGAGAAATAGATTTAAGGGACTAGATCTGATAGAGTGCCTGATGAACTATGGATGGAGGTTTGTGACACTGTACAGGAGACAGGGATCAAGACCATCCCCAAGAAAAATACAAAAAAGCAAAATGGCTATTTGAGGAACCCTTACAAATAGCTGTGAAAAGAAAAGATGGAAAAATCAAAGGAGAAAAGGAAAGGTATACCCATTTGAATGCAGAGTTCCAAAGAATAGCAAGGAGAGATAAGAAAGCCTTCCTCAGTGATCAGTGCAAAGAAATAGAGGAAAACAATAGAATGCGAAAGACTAGAGATCTCTTCAAAATAAGAGATAACAAGGGAACATTTCATGCAAAGATGGACTCAATAAAGGACAAAAATGGTATGGACCTAACAGAAGCAGAAGATATTAAGAAGAGCTGGCAAGAATACACAGAAGAACTGTACAAAAAATATCTTCATGACCGAGATAATCACAATAGTGTGATCACTCACCTAGAGCCAGACATCCTGGGAATGTGAAGTCAAGTGGGCCTTAGGAAGATTTACTACAAACAAAGCTAGTTGAGGTGATGGAATTCCAATTGAGTTATTTCAAATCCTAAAAGAGCATGCTGTAAAAGTGTTACACTAAACATGCCAGCAAATTTGGAAAACTCAGCAGTGGCCACAGGACTGGAAAAGGTCAGTTTTCATTCCAATCCCAAAGAAAGGCAATGCCAAAGAATGCTCAAACTACAGCACAACTGCACTCATCTCACTTGTTGGTAAAGTAATGCTCAAAATTCTCCAAGCCAGGCTTCAACAATATATGAACTGTGAACTTCCAGATGTTCAAGCTGGATTTAGAAAAGGCAGAGGAACTAGAAATCAAAATGCAGACATCCGCTGGATCATCGAAAAAGCAAGAGAGTTCCAGTAAAACATCTATTTCTGCTTTAGTGACTATGCCAAAGCCTTTGACTGTGTGGATCATCACAAACTGTGGAAAATTCCGAAAGAAATGGGAATACCAAATCACGGCACCTGCTTCTTGAGAAATCTATATGCAGGTCAGGAAGCAACAGTGGAACAGCATACTGGTTCCAGATAGGGAAAAGGAGTACACAAGACTATATATTGTCACCCTGCTTATTTAACTTATGTGCAGAGTACATCATGAGAAATGCTGGACTGGAAGAAACACAAGCTGGAATCAAGATTGCTGGGAGAAATATCAATAACCTCAGATATGCAGATGACACCACCCTTATGGCAGAAAGAGAAGAAGAGCTAAAGAGCCTCTTGATGAACGTGAAAGAGGAGAGTGAAAAAGTTCGCTTAAAACTCAACATTCAGAAAACGAAGATCATGGCATCTGGTCCCATCCCTTACCAGCAAATAGATGGAGAAACAGTGGAAACAGTGGCTGACTTTATTTTTGAGGACTCCAAAATCACTGAAGATAGTGACTGCAGCCATGAAATTAAAAGATGCTTACTCCCTGGGAGAAAAGTTATGACCAACCAAGATAGCATATTAAAAAGTAGAGACATTACTTTACCAACAAAAGTCCATCTAGTCAAGGCTACAGTTTTTCCAGTGGTCACATATGGATGTGAGAGTTGGACTATAAAGAAAGCTGAGAGCCCAAGAATTAATGCTTTTGAACTATGGTGTTGGAGAAGACTCTTGGGAGTCCCTTGGACTGCAAGGAAATTGAAGCCGAAACTCCTTAACTTTGGCCACCTGATGCGGAGAGCTGACTCATTTGAAAAGACCCTGATGCTAGGCAAGATTGAAGGCGGGAGGAGATGGGGACGACAGAGGATGAAATGGTTGGATGGCATCACTGACTCATGGACAAGAGTTTCAGTAAACTCTGGGAGTTGGTGATGGACAGGGAGGCCTGGCATGCTGCAGTCCATGGGGTCGCAAAGAGTCAGACACAACTGAGCAACTGAACTGAAAGCTCACAATTCTACATTTACCTGGCATATTAAGTATATTTGTTTTGAATATGTAGTTTTTTTATCCAACAATAAGACTGATCAGAAGTTTATTTAAATTTATTAAATTCAAGCTAAAATTTTTAAATCTTCATTCCTTTCTTAGGCTTATAAATATAGGTAATCAATCTAACCATCTATTTTTAAATCTAGCAGATTATATTATAAAAGGGTCTTCAAATACTTTATTGTATTAACAAATCTAGCTAAAATCATTTAAGCACATTAATCTGTATTTATTAAATTTGTGACTTTTCCTTCTTTATTTTGTTCTCCGACTTAATAAAAATGGCCTGTATTTAAATACCTTGTAAACATAATTAAGTTTGTAAATAGAATGACTCTAATATCATTAATATCCCAACATTGTTTATGCACTCGGTAAAATTTCTTAAAAATCATAAGACTGAGTCAGTTACACATTTTTCATTACAGTTGCAGGTGCTGCCAAGTTTATGCCACTTTCTCTTACATATTTATAAACTACTAAAAATATCAAATGTACAAAACTCTTTTTTAACACAAGAAGATTTAGAACTATGATTCTGGGAATGGATACCCACTCCAGGATTCTCACCTGGAGAATTCCATGCACAGAGGAGCCTGGCAGGCTATAGTCCATGGGGTCACAAAGCCTGGGACATGACTGAGCAGCTAACACTTTCACTTTCAACTTTCTAATTTTCTTAACCTTATAAAAACATCTTCTTTATTTTAAATCTTATGTTTAATATTTTAACAGAATAGATGTAACAAATATATTAATTGCAAAGCACAGTCACAAAAATGAATACCTATGAACCTACTACTCAAGTCACAAGTACCACATGGTGATCTCTACACTGAAATCTCCCTATGAGTTCCATGCCCATTCCATCACCTTACTTCAGCCCAAACAAACTAAAATGTACTTGAATATTTTAATAGGCTATTATCCCTTTGCCTGTCTCTATGTACATAATATCTTACCACATATGTATAATTTCCATAAATATTTCACTTCTCTCTTTTGAGGTCTTGTACAATTTTAATCATTTGTACATAATTCTAAATTATCGTATAGTTATAAAAGGCATTTTCACAGAAGAGTCCAGAAAACTATGGCTACTCAGTCCTTATTCTTTTCAAACCTAGAGAGGTTCTTATTTCCATCAACTGCTATACCGTAATCCTTTTGATATTTCCTGTATCGTGGGTTTCAGAATTTTATGAGGGGATTGTAACTTACAGAAACATAATGGAATCCTCTGCTTGGAGAAGTCTGTGACTCTCACCAACATTAATTATTTGATTAGATTTTATATTTTATTTCTTAAAATATGAAAATTTCTGTTGAAAGATTCTTGAAATTTATAAGATTATGCTTTATTTCACGTCTGAAGTATTTGAATGATATTAGACTGATACTGTGAGATCTCAAATTGCTTTTACTCATTTGGGATCATCCTCCTACACCAAAAAGAAAAAGTTTCATTATGGATGCTTTTAACTTACCCTAACTTTCAATCGTAAACCACTTGTACTATCTTATCAATCCAAAATAGACTTCACTGTCTTACTTAACGCTCACAAGATCAAAGTAACTTCTGTACATGCCCTTAAAGTTCCAGATGCTTACTCTTAAAATGAGGTTAGCTGAGCCCTGTACTTTCATCCTACATTAATAATTTCCACCTTTACCCTATTTAACCTAGGAACTGGACAATTTAAACAGAGAATTTTAGAAACCCAAACATCCACACCTAGACATTCCTTTCATCCTTTTTAATAAACTCAAGCATTCTCAAATTTTAGTATGTTTAAGAATTATGAGGCTTCTCTGGTAGCTCAGACGGTAAAAAGTCTGCCTACAATGTGGGAGACCCAGGTTCGATCCCTGGGTTGGGAAGATCCTCTGGAGAAGGAAATGGCAACCCACTCCATGCTTGCACATACAAACATGGATATTTTACTTTACAGAAGATTTAAGAGATTTTCGAAAGTCAATCTAACTGTACATGATTTTAGCTATAGGCACTGACTGTAAAACCTGGCCCCTTGATGAAAGATGCTATTTTAAGCATTTACTCTTAATTTTTAATTCAGTCTTACCAAATACTTTTCAAGTGCTCAACTCAGAGAAACAATTTTTGTAAAGAATTGCCTGAAGTTTTTCCATTCACTAAGGTAGATATTTAACTGCAGGAGTCCATGAGTAGTTTTCAGGAGACCTAAAAATGCCCCCAAATTATATGTAACACTGGATTTCTGTGGATATTTTTCAGGAGAGACAGTTCACTGCCTTAATCAGATTTTATAAGTCAGAACTTACCAACATTTTTCATGTTCTGGTACAAAAAGAAATTAGATTTTTTTTTGTATTGCACGCTGAGGAATTTTGGGCAATCTAAGTTGCAAATGACTTTAAAATTCATCATATTTTCTTATATTATGTAATTATAAACATGAAATGCAAAGCATTAGAGAAGATAGTAATTATTAGATATGCATAATGTGTCCAAATAAAAATCTTCAAATATTTAATGAGACTCTTTAGCTTGCTTTTGAGAACCAACTTTTTAATATTCTTAAAATAGCCAGATGCAGTTCTCCATTAAATTTTTAAATAGGGATTGTATTCAAAATCCTTAAGAGTCACCATCCATGAGAAAATTGCTACAAATAGGTAACAAAAAGTGTGAAGCCACTCCAAGATGAAGCAAAGGAACCTGGTTTATTCACCCACTTGAGACAATCAGTTCAGTTCAGTTCAGTTGCTGAGTCATGTCCGACTCTTTGCAACCCCATGGACAGCAGCATGCCAGGCTTCTCTGTCCATCACCTACTCCTGGAGCTTAATTAAACTCATATCCATTGAGTCAGTGATACCATCCAACCATCTCATCCTCTGTTGTCCCCTTCTCCTCCTGCCTTTAATCTTTCCCAGCATCAGTATATTTTCCAATGAGTCAGTTCTTCGCATCAGGTGGCCAAAGTACTGGAATTGCAGCTTCAACATCAGTCCTTCCAATGAATGTTCAGGATTGATTTCCTTTAGAATGCACTGATTTTATCTCCTTGCAGTCCTAGGGACTCTCAAGTGACTTCTTCAACACCACAGTTCAAAAAGAATCAATTCTTTGGCACTCAGCCTTCTTCACATTCCAACTCTCACATCCATACATGACTACTGGAAAAATCATAGCTTTGACTAGACAGACCTTTGTTGTCAAAATAATGTCTCTGCTTTTAAATATGCTGTCTAGGTTGGTCATAGCTTGTCTCCCAAGGAGCAAGTGTCTTTTAATTTCATGGCTGCAATCGCCATCTGCAGTGATTTTGGAGCCCCCCAAAATAAAGTCAGCCATTGTTTCCACTGTTTCTCCATCTATTTGCCATGAAGTGATGGGACCAGATGCCATGATCTTAGTTTTCTGATTGTTGAGCTTTAACCCAGCTTTTTAACTCTCTCACTTTCATCAATAGGCTCTTGAGTTCTTCTTCACTTTCTCCCATAAGGGTGTGTCATCTGCATACCTGAGGCTACTGATATTTCTCCCAGCAATCTTGATTCCAGCTTGTGCTTCATCCAACCTGCCATGTCACATGATGTACTCTGCATATAAGTTAAATAAGCAGGGTGACAATATACAGCCTTGTTGTACTCCTTTCCCGATTTGGAACCAGTCTGTTGTTCCATGTCCAGTTTTAACTGTTGCTTCTTGACCTGCATACAGATTTCTCAAGAAGCAGATAAGGTGGCCTAGTATTCCCATCTCTTTAAGAATTATCCACAGTTTGAAAAACAAGCAATAATTACACACAAAATATACTGACAAATAATATCCAAGAAGCCAGACATCAGGAAACAAGGACGGCAATCTCTGAGAAGCAGGCTTGCCTATGTCTACAGCCTTGAAATAACTTCGGGGAGAGGTGTGGAGAGAGGAAACCCAAGTAGTACTCAGACAACTCCCTGAGTTGAGAAGATGGAGGTGATAACTCAGGAGATTAAGGCAACTGAAGTTCATGGACAGGCCACCAGAGATAAAACATGGTATACACAGGATACAGAGAACCCTGATGATCTGAAGACAGCCCCACACAGCTACTCAGTTGGTAAAGAATCCACCTGCAATGCAGGAGACCCCAGGTCGATTTCTGGGTCAGGAAAATCTGCTGCAGAAGGGATAGGTTACCCACTCCAGTATTCTTGGGCTTCCTTTGTGGCTCAGCTGGTAAAGGATCTGCCTACAATGTGAGAGACCTGGGTTCAGTCCCTGAGTTGGGAAGATCTCCTGGAGAAGGGAAAGGCTACCCACCCCAGTATTCTGGCCTGGAGAATTCCATGGACTATACAGTCCATGGGGCTTCCCTGGTGGCTCAGAGGTTAAAGCGTCTGCCTCCAATGCGGGAGACCTGGGTTCGATCCCTGGGTTGGGAAGATCCCCTGGAGAAGGAAATGGCAACCCACTCCAATATTCTTGCCTGGAGAATCCCATGGACGGAGGAGCCTGGTAGGCTACAGTCCATGGGGTCGCAAAGAGTCGGACACAACTGAGCGACTTTGCCTTGCCTTGCCTATACAGTCCATGGGGTTGAAGATTTGGATACGACTGAGTGATTTTCACTATCATTTTTCAAAGTACCATCAGTGTAAGCATGTGAAGAAAACTGTCCAAAGCCAGGAGAAAACCATCTGAAAGAATAAGGAAAACTAATAATCCATAGGGTATCTAGCAGAAGAGTGAAAAAGACCCTGACCCCATAATAGGGGAGAATTAGCTCTAGTGTGACCATTACCCTGGACCCACCTAACAAATCATGAAATCGTGACTCAAAAGGACCAAAGACTTCCCAGAAAAAAGCACAATTTATAGGAATATAAAAAGATTCAGCATCTCCCAATTAAAATTTACAAGATTTGGCATATAATCCAAGATCACTGGTCATTGAAAAAGAAAAACACAGTCTAAAATGAGAAGATTAATTAGTCAAAATAGACCCAGTACTGACACATACGCTAAAATTCATTGGCAAGAACTTTAGAATGGTTATAAAATTGTATTTATGCATTTTTAAAAAGTTAAATAGAGACACGTAAGATGCAAAAGCATTCAAATAAAACCGCTAGAGACAAAAACTACAATGCCTGAGAAGAAAAATATACTGGATGGGATTAATGGCAAATTAGACATTACGGACGAAAAGACTGAAGAACTGCAAAACACAGCAATAGAAATTAAAACAAAACACAGTAAAAAAAAATTTAAAAAGTGGAAAGAGCATCAGTAAAAAAAAAAAAAAGGCGGGGGGAGTGGATTTTAAATATCCCAAATATATGTACTTGGAGTCCCTGAAACAGAGCAGAGGTGGTAGACAGAAAAAGTATTTTAAAAAATAATGACCTTAATAAATAATGACCTAAATAAAAAATAATTACAGGCAACACCTGTAAACCTATAAGAACCAAAATTATCTCCAAACATATAAATCAAGAAAAAAATGCACCAACACAAATGACTCAGTTTTAAAATGATAATCTTAAAAGCAGCCAGAGAAAACAGATATGTTTACTACAGCAGAAAAAAATTAACATGACAGGCATTTTGTCAGAAACAATGCAAGTGAAAACACAGTGGAACAGCATCTTTACTACTAAAGGAAAAAGAAGAGTCAACATAGAGACTAGAAACAATGTCTTTAAAAACAGACTAATTAAAGATGTTTCAGACAGGAAGTTGAAATCATTATCCTCATCTCACGTAATATAAATGGAAATCCTTCAGGCAGAATAACACCAACTGAATATAAATCTAGAAAAAGAAATGAAGAATACCAGAAATGGTAACTACATGGGTAAGCATGCAAAACCATTTCCTATTATTTTTAATCTGTTTAAGAGAGAATTGACTGTTTAAATATAAAAACTGTAATGGGGGATGGAATTATTCTATTATAAAATTTATGTATAAATGAAGTTGTCGTGTCGTGTCAGTCGCTCAGTCGTGTCCGACTCTTTGCGACCCCGTGGACTGTAACCTACTAGGCTTCTCCGTCCATGGGATTCTCCAGGCAAGAATACTGGAAGGGGTTGCCATTTCCTTCTCCAGGGCATCTTCCCGACCCAGGGATCAAACCCGGGTCTCCCGCATTGGAGGCAGACGCTTTAACCTCTGAGCCACCGGGGAAGCCCATAAATAAAGTAGTATTATGAAATTATGAAACTAGTCAATGAAACTATGAGCCATGCCGTGTAGGGCCACCCAAGAAGGATGGGTCATAATAGAGAATTCTGACAAAACGTGGTCCACGGAAGAAGGGAATAGCAATATTGCTTTGGGAATAAAGAGAAAGGCAGTATTCTTGCCTTGCTGCTGCTGCTAAGGCACTTCAGGCGTGTCCGACTCTGTGTGACCCCATAGAAGGCAGCCCACCAGGCTCCCCGGTCCCTGGGATTCTCCAGGCAAGAACACTGGAGTGAGTTGCCATTTCCTTCTACAATGCATGAAAGTGAAAAGTGGAAGTGAAGTCGTTCAGTCATGTCCGACTCTTCGCGATCCCATGGACTGCAGCCCACCAGGCTCCTCCGCCCATGGGATTTTCCAGGCAAGAGTACTGGAGTAGGGTGCCATTGCCTTCTCCATTCTTGCCTTGAGAACCCCATAAACAGTATGAAAAGGCAAAAACATATGACACTGAAAGATAAACTCCCCAGGTCAGTAGGTGCCCAATATGCTGCTGGAGAAGAGTGGAGAAATAACTACAGAAGCAATGAAGAGACAGAGCCAAAGTGAAAACACCACCCAGTTGTGAATGTGACCAGTCAATGCTAAAGGAAATCAGTCCTGAATATTCCTTGGAAGGACTGATGTTGAAGCTAAAGCTCCAATACTGTGGCCACCTGATACGAAAAACTGACTCACTGGAAAAGACTCTGATGCTGGGAAAGATTGAGGGCAGGAGGAGAAGGGGATGACAGAGGATGAGATGGTTGGATGGCATCACCGACCCAATGGCCATGAGTTTGAGTAAGTTCCAGGAGGTGGTGATGGACAGGGAGGACTGGTGTACTGCAGTTCATGCAGTCACAAAGAGTCGGACACAACTGAGCAACTGAACTAAACTGTTGTTATTATCCTGTAGTACATCCTATATTTTTCTGGCTCTATTGTTTACTTTTTCCATTGAATTGTCTAAGTCACACACCTTCAAAGAGTGTACAATTCTCATTACAGTGCCCAGTATCTTAATTTGTGACACCGTGCTTCTTTTTACTCTTGTCCCTATATCTACAAGGTACACATTTCATCTAAAGCAAATGATCAGACTGAATGCAAGCATCAGTTCATCAGAGCCAAACATAAGTATATGTCGTGATGAAAAGCAGCAGCCTCTCACACATTCCAGACCTATTTTGAATAATTTTGAATTTGGGGAGTAGAACACAATACTGAATAGTATATATATGTTCCTGGCTAACAGGAAGAGATTGTATTCAAAAGTCTAATCATATAAGGGATATTTGGGCAAAGGAGATGGGCAATGTATTACTAGAAAGAAATAGACAATGGAAAAAGATTGTGCCTCTCCTTTCCTTTCCCTTAACTTTGTGCATATAATTGAGGTATTTAACCTCTCTTATTACCAGGTGGCTCAGTGGTAAAGAATCTGCCTGCCAAGCAGGAGACGTGGGTTCAGATCTCTGGGTCAGGATGATCCCCTGGAGAAGGTGACCCACTTCGGTATTCTTGCTGGGATAATCCCACAGACAGAGAAGCTTGCAGGCTACAGCCTGTGGGGTGACAAAGGGTTGGACGCACTTGAGCACAAAATGGAATGGAATTTCTCTCAAGATCTGGTTTCTTCATATGTAAAACAGAGTTTGGCGTATATCTAAGATTGCTTTTAGAACCTAAAAAATAAGAAAAAACAAACAAATCCTCTGACTTTACTAGAGCAGATTTCTAAACCTTTACTGTGTAGAAGAATACAAAAGAGCTTATTAAAACAAATTCCTGGGCATCAGGCCTATGTATTCTCACTCAGCAGGTATGAAACGAGGGCCTGAAAATTAGCCTATATAACAAGTTCTCCAGTGATTGCTAATGCTGCCCGACCAAGAAGTGCACTTTGAGCAGTTCTGTCCCATAGGAGACCTCTTCTACTCCTCAGTCTTTCTTTGCTGGGCTTTTTCTTCTCTCCGTATCGCTTTTCAGAGGGTTATCACCTATACAATTCTCTATTCTTTTTTTTTAATATAAATTTATTTATTTTAATTGGAGATTAATTACTTTACAATATTATATTGGCTTTGCCATACATCAACATGAATCCCCCACAGGTATACACGTGCTCCCCATCCTGAACCCCCCTCCCTCCTCCCTCCCTGTGCCATCCCTCTGGGTCGTCCCAGTGCACCAGCCCCAAGCATCCAGTATCATGCATCAAACGTGGACTGGTGATTCATTTCATATATGATGTTATACATGTTTCAATGCCATTCTCTCAAATCATCCCACCCTCGCCCTCTCCCACAGAGTCCAAAAGCCTATTCTATACATCTGTGTCTCTTTTGCTGTTACACTGTTGGTGGGAACGCAAACTAGTACAGCCACTATGGAGAACAGTGTGGAGATTCCTTAAAAAACTGGAAATGGAACTGCCTTATGACCCAGCAATCCCACTGCTGGGCATACACACCGAGGAAACCAGAATTGAAAGAGACACGTGTACCCCAATGTTCATCACAGCAGTTTACAATAGCCAGGACATGGAAGCAACCTAGATGTCCATCAGCAGATGAATGGATAAGAAAGCTGTGGTACATATACACAATGGAGTATTACTCAGCCATTAAAAAGAATACATTTGAATCAGTTCTAATGAGGTGGATGAAACTGGAGCCTATTATACAGAGTGAAGTAAGCCAGAAAGAAAAACACCAATACAGTATACTGACACATATATATGGAATTTAGAAAGATGGTAATGGTAACCCTGTATGCGAGACAGCAATTCTCTATTCTGAATCATCGTCTTCTTATCCAGGCCATAACACAAACAACTTAGGCAGTGGATTAAAACAAACAAACAAACAAAATCTCATATTGCCATTTTTATCCCATTTAAAAGAAAGGTTTATATGTATTTTTTCCCCTTAATGTCTAGGAAGCCTACCTTAGGACAGAGGTCTTAGCAATAGTTCTCAGCTTACCCACAGTCCTGGGGTATGCCTGTGGTCCCAGTGCAACTATGAATAGTTTCTGCTTTCATTCTCAAAAGTTCCCTGACTTGGCTTATAAATTACGTGGTCACCCTAACCAGAAAGGACCACAGGAAGTTGTTTTGATAATAGCTTGCCATTTCTTATGTATATAGAATCTGACTTGAAACACTTCAGAAATCACATATCTTACTACTTACCCTAAAAGCTAGGAATTATTCCCTAAAAGCTAGGAATTATTATAAGTATTTTCACAAAAAGAAGCATTTTGAGAGTTGATAGTAATTACAAAGCTAGGTCTCTTTGACACCAAAGCCCATCAGCATATCTCACTGATTAGATAAAAATGTGATAAATGAGAATTTCACCTATTAACTAACTTGACTTTAGGGCAATATCAAGGTTCACGATTGACAATGAAAACGGAAGAGGTCTATGATTTAACTGAATGTAGAAAAGGAAAATCAAATCCCTTATGACATTTAAAAAAATTTATTATAGACATTGAACTTTAGATGACATCAACTTCAGCATTCTTCTGTTTATTGTTAAATTCTCAACACTCAAGCAGATAATGAAGAATTGTTCCTTCAGTTCTGATTTCCTTGAGTTTATCATATTGGCTGAATAATAACTTTCCCAATACATTTCATTTGTTAAGAAGAAACAAAAGATTAAATAATGTAACAACCATCAGGAGATGAAAATACAACGGCATTGGGTAAAAAGCCTCCCTATTCATTACCAGGATCTTATCCAGTTTTCTGTTGATATTATTGTGCATTTTTCCTTCTGCGCCTTCACTCACTCCAAAACCATTACTGGGTGTCTTTTACATGCCAGATAAAGCCCTTTCAAAAGTACTTAAGAGTGTAGAAAGCCTTTTCATTAGCATCATCCTTACTATTAAAATCTATCCAGTTCTAGGTCAGAGAAACCTCTCCTTTAACAACGGAGAAATCTCAAGTAATTTTGAATGTGGAAAAGCCTGTTTCCAACTTTCTTAAGAAACATTTTTATTATCCTTAATAAAATGTAAGCTAAGACAATAGATGGCCCAATATTATCAAAGTTTAAGTGCTTCCTACCATTAGAAGTATCTTGGAGAAGAACCGTGTTTTTCACTGTATAATGAAGACACAAAATGTCACGAAAAGGGAAAATAGCATTGGATAGTGTGAATTTAGGTAAAAACGTATTTATGTGAGCATCCTGCTAACACTGCTTCCCTTAAAACATCTAGCTATTTCTTTTTAATTGAAAGTTGTAGCAGAAAATGATATCTGATTTACATTTCAAATTTCTATGTATCTATAAGCTTTTATAGTGTTGAACAGATGTTGATGTGAATTTCACAAAGCTGAGAAATACTTTTCAAATTCATGTCAGAACAATGTCAGTTGAAGTCAGGAAAAGAAATACTAGAAGATGAGCAAAATCCAGTGTTTACTAGGATATGCTTAGCATGACATATCTTTTTGCAACTGAAGTCCTAAGTGACTAATAATTCAAAAAATCTGCATGGATGTGAATGGAAGTTTACAGATTGAAGCTTGAAACCAAGCTTAGGGCTATTCAGTTAGTAAGCACACACACACACACGCACACACACACACACATGCAAATTAAGATTACAGGTTTTGTGCACACTTTTCTGGATTTTAAAAAAAAGTTTAAATGTCAATTACAAAGTTGTCAAGGATTGAGGCTTAATAAATCTTGACATTCACGTTCACATTCTTCAAAAAGAAACTAGCATGAACTGGCCAGTCACAGAAGAAACATTGCCCGATCTCACCTCTGATATGTCTGATCAAGTTTTAAAAAATGTTGACATAATAAAGCTGGTGTGAACTCAGAATTGACCCCTTAGACTCTTCCCTCCCCTGGTCTGCATTCATTTGAATTAATTCTAAATTCATAAGGAGCAACTCTCAAAAAGATAGGAGTCAGGCAAACAGATAAACAAAGGAGTTTATCTGAAGAGCATTCTATGAATAGAAAAACAGTCTGTGCTAAAAATACAAAATATTTAAAGTCACTGTATAGGTCATTTTAAAACCCCAAAAGGAAATCTAGGACACAAAGTAGCATCTAGTTCCCTGAACTTCCTTTAAGATGATGAATATATTAGTCCTTGGCCGCTTAAGTCTGAGAACTTTTGCTTGAATAACAGACCAAATTCAGATTTTCTTACTTCATCTGTTTCTCCCAAAGCTCAGATTGATTGTGATGTATTATTAAAGAGTATGCTGCTGTTATTTAAAGTAACAGATAAGGGTACTGGATATTGCCTGCAGAATATCATCTGTTAATTCTTAGATCAGTAAGACCTAGTAATAGGCTAGACTCTTAATTATGTTCACAGTCTGATAAGATCTGTTTTGCACCCAACTATTTTCTATAGCTGAGCAAACACATCCACAGGGGTCCTTGTTTAGGGTTTGTTCTTCCACCTACAATCTCCACATAAAATTCCTAATAACCAAAATCATTAAGTCGGTCGTGAACCTCCTTCACACTTTAATGCCATTTTATTAGGTTTTCAATTTTACTTCCACTTGTGGTTTAATCATTTCCTGTTCTCTCCACTCCTATCCAAGGAATCATCGCACGGTATTTACCAGGCATTCATTGGTCCTGAAGGGTTGCCACAGTCTTGACACCCAAGTCATAAAGCATCTATGCGGAAGCAAATGGTACTCCAACTGCTGTTATTTTACATACAAGCAAGAATCACCCAAGGGGCTTAGAACAAACACATCATTGTGCAACACAGGCCAGCTGGGTGGCTAAATGTGGCCCCCAGCTGTCAGCGAGACAACTGATGATAATTAATTACTAGAGATTCAGAAAGATGCTGCCTGTGTGTAAGTCCCTGGTCATACGACAGGCTCTCTAGGAAGATCTGTTTTCATTTTTTTCAGACCATAGGGGAAGTTTGGGGCATGAAGGCAGAACAGCAGATGCATCAGCAATTCAGATTTCTCTCAAGTCTTGTGGTAAAAATAAACCTGTGGAATGTGAATTATACATTTCTTTATACATAAGAGGATTTTTTAATGGCAACCCAACTGAACTCATTTTTTGAAAGTGATGTCTAACAATATTCATTTCCCATGCATATACATTTTTTTAATAAAAGTATCTTAGTACATAAAGGTACCCATGGAATGTGGGGGAAATTTTGGTTCAATTCTAAAGTAGCTGTGGAATAATGAAAATTTTCTGGAAAGAAATTTAGAAAGTCTCCACCAGTAGGTAAAATTTTACACCATGCTTAGCAGAAACCTATAGTAGTGTGCCGCTGAAAAATGGCTTATTTGTAAGAGAGAGCTCTGCCCTGTGTTCTTTGATACTCTCCATGTACTTTTCAACCTTGTAGCCAAGGTTACTGGTCTCTTGTGATTTGTCCAGAAACTTATTACGCTTCTGGGAATGTTTATTGTTAGATAGGGCTGCATGGCACCAAGAATGTAACTGGGATTTTGAGCCACTATTTGTAAATTCTGGATGCAAAAAAAGATTCTTTCCAGTGATCTCTATATCTGACGTTGGAGGGGTTGGTCCTGGGAACCTTTCATATGTGAATTACTCCTTCTTCCAGCACAGATAATGCAGGACCACTTTTTAGTTTATAGGACATAAGCTTGCTCCTGTTGTTTTGACATATGATTATGTCACACTACACTGAATGTATCTTTTTATCTCAACTGTAAGAAACAAGATCTTTGCAAATAAATGTTAGTTAGAATACAACAATATTAAGAGAAAGAAAATTACTTTTTAAATGGTAGAATTTTGTTCTATTCTGCTTTGGTTTTTATCTTAGCTAGCTCAGATTTTGCTGAATCATAGCAAAAAAAAAAAAAAAATCAAAAGTCTTCATAGTATTCCCACATGACTAAACTTTGTTTAATACATGTTCTGTCTCTCCCTATCATCTCTCTTGCTATGTCCTGCATAGACTTGGCACTCAGTAATATTAGGGTATGAAATATCAGAGACTAAGTACAGGACAATCTTCTTATGAAGCATTCTGTAATGTCAGGAAAGGCTAATATCCTGTCTACAGAATGAATGCTCTCAATTCACCACCAGAATCATTACCATGGGTATCACCACACCATCACACCAGTGCATTTAGTTCCATCCCTACTTCCTTTCATGCTGTAGGCAGAGTAAGAAAAATTATTTATACTTGCATTTTGTTCTCAAGATTGCCTTGACTCATATTCATTCTGCTCATTTTTCTTTTATTATAGATCTGTCTTTACTATACCTTTGCAGAAAGTCACATTAATATGGAACCATTTAGGAATAAAGTGCCAATTGGGTTTTGCTGGCAACTGAGAAGCTACTTACCAAATCCAGTACTCTTGCCTGGAAAATCCCATGGACAGAGGAGCCTGGAAGGCTGCAGTCTGTGGGGTCGCTACTAGTCGGACATGACTGAGCAACTTCACTTTCGCTTTTCACTTTCATGCATTGGAGAAGGAAATGGCAACCCACTCCAGTGTTCTTGCCTGGAGAATCCCAGGGACGGGGGAGCCTGGTGGGCTGCCGTCTATGGGGTCACACAGAGTCGGACACGACTGAAGCAACTTAGCAGCAGCAGCAACAAGAAGCTACTTACAGGTAGAATAGCTTCCTCATTTCTTTTTACTTAAAGCCCACTGCTAATCAAAGAAGAGCGTTATGACGTAGATTTTACCAGATGAACATTCACATGAGGCAGAAAAAAATCCTAAACCATTCAATTTTGTTTAGATTTGCTGTAACACCAGGGAGTTTAATTTTTCAGACCAAGTTTATGTTAGTATTAACAAAGAATTCCTACTTCTTAGTTTTCCAACAAATTACACTAAAATTCAACAATTTTGCAATTATTTGAGTTAAACTTTTCCCTGGAGTAGAGTTTCCATACAGGCAGTTTCCCCCCCCCCCCCCCCCC